>VUQI01002136.1:0-12721 GCA_015106735.1 Paratilapia polleni | reverse complement strand
TCATAATTCAACAATAAAAAAAAAAAAAAACTTTTAAAAATTTTGTTTTTAACTAAAAAAAAAAAAAAAACACACACACACTATATCTTTCCAAAAGCCTGGAAATTGAAATGAGAGTATGCATTCAAATTTTTGGAGGAAACTCTGAATTGTACTGGTAACAGTCCACACTCCTGTGTGTCTAAAATCATCAGAGACAAATGTTTAAAACATTCTGTGGAAAAATCATGTCAAAAATCCATGTTTTACCTGAATGTAACCCTAAAATGAATACTTTTATGGGTGGCTAGTTTCATTTCATTGCATAAAAAGAACTACAAACCAATCACAATGCACTGCAGCAATTCGTTCATTTACAGTAATAGAATACTATTATTGGATGCATCCCTGGTGGCTTATGTAGAGTTGTGTGTTTGTGTGTGTGTGTATGTGTCATTGTAATAGATTCTTATTTTACCTGCGAGAGTAGCCAGTCCACCAGTTTGCTAGCAGGCACCACTGATTTAAAGGTTTTTAGATGGTGGTCTCTGTCCCTAAAGGAGCAACAAGGTTTAATTAGATCAGCTCTTACTGTTCAGAGGCTTCACATATAACAAGGGTGACAAACCCTCTTTGTGGTTAACTGCATTAACACCCAACTGTGCATGCTATCTGACTGATGTTTGGTGTTACTATTCAGATGCATCACTTAGCTTTTGCTAGTGGTCTGCCATGCTGACATTATCCTGTTAAGGTACTGTGATAAACCTGGGAATTCATTTTCCCTCTGTGATGACAAGCTGATCAGTCCCAGGTTTCACAGTAAAGACTGTCACATGAGAACCTTACATTTACTGTCCCTTTAACTTCTCACTCTGTAAGCTTTTGTGAGCCCACAGTATGTGAACAGCCACAGCTTGCTCAGCCACAGTGTACCAGCCTGCTCAACATGTAACATGTGAAACAGGAAGTGCTACAGAGGATGCATGTTTGGCTGTGCAATTTGCTGGTTGTGTGAGAGCCTATCAAACAAATGGGCACATATGCCATAAACTGCCACATTCAGAACGGAAATCAAGGGCAGTACGTGTTAAGTGCTGATGTGGACACAAATGACACCGCTGACAATGCACTGAAACAACACAGAAAGTGGGTAACTTCACAATATCATTTTATGGTCAATGACTTTCTGTATTAACTGCATAATATATCTGTGGCATTACCAAGATTGATTTTACTGTTTTTTTATGCATTTTATCATGTGGCATTATTTTTTTTCCAAGGCATTTTATCATTAGGAAATCACTGCAGGCTCTGTCACTGACAAAGTTTAATAAAACAGAGGCACAATTTTATGATTATTTATTATTCATAAATGCAACACATCCATCACTCAAGCATTATAATTAATTGTTTCTACTTACAATGCCAATTTAGTGGTGGATTTAAAAAAGCAAGGCCACATTACATAATAAGTGTCTGGCAGGCAGAAGGATTGCCTTTGTATGTTAATAGGATTTGTCCTCGGACCAAAAGCTCTTTGTTTGCACCAATGGCAACCCTGGGCACTTCAATCAGCGGGTGAGTGATGGAGGGAAAGATAGAGAGATGAACAGGGAATAGTATGAAAGGGGGGACAGGAGCAGAGAGAGAATGTGTGTACAGTGTGTGTGTGTGTGTTTGAGGGCTTATCAGACTGGGACATTGTGAGTTTCCCCTGCTCCTGTTTAAATTTAGACTCCTGGACCTTCAGATAGAAAATATTTTTGTAAAGTGAGATAAATATTTATGGGATTATTTTCAGCATTACAATAGAGATTATTCTTATGTAAAGTAAACCATAATTTAAACAAGCTTAGTTTATAAGAATGATTTCGGACTAAGAGTGCTGCCTCTGTATATTAACATATAGTGAGGTTAACATTCAGGGAAAAGTGTGTGTTTGTGTGTATGCTATATACTATACACTGTAGTAATCACATTTCTGAGTAGGTGTACTCAGCAGTAAAATGAGTGTGTGAGCATTTGTGTGTGAAAGAGAGACAAACGAGAAATAAAGAGAGTGCATTCTTCATTGGAACTCCCTTTTAATTTACATACATTTAATAACTCACTAATATACTACTGTAAAGATAAAGAGACAAATGCTCACAATGAGTGGCTTTCCTTAATCCTGTAAGAGCGTTCTTATATAAGCCTCCAGCCATGAAGACCTGGCATATTCAACCTGCACTGTATCCTGAAAGCATAAACCTACAGCAGCTCAAGGCTGGCTCGGACTCCAGGTTGGAAAGGAAAAGGGTTTGAGGGCTGTCATTCCTGGCAGTGCTACTGTTTGTTCAGTCATTACAGAAAAGGTGACTTGGGGTAAATGTGAACCCTTCATGAATATGCATTCTTGCACCTGGAGAGCAGGGGGGGGGGATGAAGAAGGAAGAAAGGAGAAAGAGAAAGAAAGAGAGAGAAGGGCAGGTACTTACTTGATGACAGGCGTGTGGAGGCTGTGAAGGCGGCAGTAAAGCCTTACGCCCTAAAAGAGTAGAAAAATGGAGCCGCTGAATCATAGATCATACACACCTTGGGTAAACAGGTATAAGCATGGCTTCAGAACAAGTGATTTAACTTTTGAGTGTGGAAAGAGTTACCCTGAGGGTATGACTTTAGGACAAAAAAACTTCAAACACTGACAGTCAGGTCTGGCAACAAATGTAGGCCAACAAAACGTTTATGTCCTTTGTTGAGTTCAGCTTCTGGCTGACTATTCTTTGGGAAGGGACTGTCTTTGAAATAGTAAGAAGTAACATACAAATCATATGGCATAAAGTTTCTTATGGGTGCAGAAACAAAATCAATTTTACACAGTTTTGTAGGAACTATATATTTTATACCGAAATATACAACCAACTGTATCACTTTGCAGAAGCCTCTCATCACATTTACCTGTGATGAGAGGCTCAACAAGGTTTGTTAATTTTATTTTATTTTTTCAGAAAGTCATGATTTCTGAATGAAGCCATTGTGGTTGAGTTCTTCAAGTTGTATTTTTTTGTGCTTGAGCACCACAGTGCAAGCGCCATTTAGAGTCATTATCCATCCATCCATCTTTTTCTGCTTATTCAGGTCAAGGTTTGAATTCAAGAGAAGGCAAACATCTCTACAGCAGTTATCTCCAAAAGTTGGCAACTCACCCCGAGATAATGTAGATGGAAAATTAGGACCACAGGCCAGAGGAAAAATATGTGATCTGATTTGATTTTATGCCATCTGATTTTATATTTTTTATATCCAACAAATTTTATCTGAGTAAATCTTTGCTGTGCTGCTTATATGAAAGTGAAGTAATAAGAAAAGGATAAAACTATCTGGTAGCAGAGGTGGATTTCACTTTCACTTTGCTATAAATCCTTTTTAACATGCCACTGAATTCTTGTTTTTCCTACAAAGTTCATATAAATCCATGACACATATTTACAGCTCAGATGATAGACTAACGTTTTCCAGTTACCTTCGACATGATGTCCTCCATCTCACTGCGGGCCTTATAGGTTCCATCGTCATAGCGAAAACGGTACATCACCTGCTCATTCTTGAACTGGTGCCTGTCTGACACTGAAATAACAGCAGAAGAAGAAATTGCCACCTCAGCTCTGCTCCAGGTTGAATAATGTGTTACAACCTCTAAATCATACAAGTGTCTTCACTCTAGACTGTGGCATAACTCAGCCAAAGACAACTATACGCTTTGCATGTTCCCTTTGCCATTGTTTACTCTTTATAATTATTGTCAATTATTGACTTACTGTCAACTGTAACTGGGTGACATATCTAATACACTGCCAGTACTCTCAGTATCCCAACATTAGTAACTTCTTTGTCGCAGATATATTCAGAAATCAAAAGCTGAAGAGCTGCAGCTAACGTTTGGCTAAAATCAGCTCTGCTTTAATTTTTCCAGTTACGGCAGGCCAACAATGTGTCAGGACTCAGGCTGCAATTAATTTGCTGCAAGATTCAAGTTTGACATTGTTTGGAGTATAGAGCTTTAGGATTTTAATGTTTGATGGTGCCAGTTTTTCTTTTACGCATCAGTCGATATTATTGGGATAATTACAGAAAAAAGGTAAGAAGCAAGAATCATATTTCCTGGGGGTGGTGTGGGTTGTAAATCTATCTCTGTGTTGTATTTGACATTAACATAACAGACAGCTGCCAGTCCCCATAGAATCTTCCAACTTGCACTAATGAACATGAAACTATGAAAACAACTTCTTATTTAGAATGACTCCAAGACAGAAAATGGAAAATGACTAATATGTGCACAGTCAGAGGACTGTCACAAAAGCTAACAGTGAAATCTGCCAAACAGAGGCAGTTTGGTTCCACCACAACAAGCTGCCATGGAATCAAACAAGCTGCTGGTTTTCTCAGTCTAGACTTAAAATACCCTCATAAAACCAAAGGAATGCACCACCAAATCACTCATTGTAAAGTGTCGTGGGATTTAAAGTACATAAAATGGTGGCTGAATTATTGAGGGAGAAAAGAAGTTGTCAAAATTGCTAAAATTCAAGTATGAACCGGTGTATGCAAGTGCCTCAAACCAAACATGTGCATCTAATTGGATAAAACTATAAAACGTATGGATTGACTGTTACTCTTATGTGTCTCCCACTCTGTCACATTACCTCCCTCTCTCTGATTTCTTTTCAATGTCTAACTGTGACACCTACATTTTGCCTGCAGGGCTCAAACCTCTCCAATTTGCCCACAAAGCCTTACGGCTGTTCCACAGAGCCCAACATGTCATTATTGTATCTCTCTATGGTCGTATGGCAGCTGTGAGGGAGGATTTCTTGGGATTTTCCACAGGTATTAAGGAATACGAACATTAGGTCTCAGCAAATTTCTCCTGAGAGTGTGGCGTGTAGATATAATGATGGTTGTTTGCACTTACTACGTACAAGAGCCCCATCAGCAACATCCTGGACAACTGTGTTCATACACACTTTATAGTAGTTTCTGTATGTGTGAGTGTGAGTATTATGTTTCATTTCTCAATGTATAAGTCAGGTAAGTAAATCTGTGAGTGTCACCCAAAAGACAAAAGCCAGGGAAGGGGATATAATACCAGACAATAACTTTAGAACCTTGTGGGATTGCCATAAAACATGCTGGATTTGTCCATAACACGAATGAGTCAAACAATTACAGAAGGAGAATGAGAATCAGAGAAAAGGAGTCATTAAAAACAGGCCTCAAGACAGAGAATGACTAAAGAGACTAAAAACAGAATAAAAACACATGATGAGAAGAGCTACGGAGCTACAAGAGCATTAAAATGTAAATAAAAACTATACGGGACTAGAAGATAACAGGGGATCAAGAAGTGGAGAGTTAGAGATATAACGACTTTATTTTGTCTCACCGTGGTGGATGATGCCATTTTCCAGTAAGGCTTGTCCCAGGTTGACTCCTTCTTCAGGTTTACTGATTTCTCCGCTCTCTATCAGCCATGACACAAATTCACTGAGGACACAAAGCAAAAGAAAAAAGCACAGATACATATATGAGGCCAGGTTTCTTAAAGTGGTGGACCATTCACTGTTGAATTAATCGCCTTGGTGGGGGTGTTCTTTGCTGTACTGCATTTGCCTGAAATTTCACAGAATTGTGAAATTCAAGTGGATGGCGCTTTGCCACCACGTTTGTTCCTTAGGATTCTGTCAGTAAAGTTGGTAGTTGTTGGTAGTTGGTAGTTGTAGTTGGTGTCAGTAAAGTTCTCAAAGTAGCCCTTTTTATGGCTCGTCCATGACTCCTCTTTAGCTCATAGCTCATGCTAAGTACCTCAACCACCGTGTCAGTTAAGAAACCCTGAAAAGCATTTAGCTGATTTGCTCATAATGGTGCCATATCGCATATAACGCAACATCTATGTATATTTCACTACAGCTCAGTCTTCAGTTTAAAGTGACCTTTTAATATAAATGCATGGGCCACTATGGAATAACTACAGAGCTCACTACTGAGGAAATACAGCAATGTGAAGTTCAGGCCTCCGCTTCTGCAAGGTGGCATCACTAGTCATGCTCTAAAAAGAGGGCAGGTAACTTTTAACCTAACATTGTGTTTGTATACGGCAAACGGCAGACTGTGTCTATGACTGCTAAATGTGGCTTGTGTAGATACTCAAAGCAGCTAGTTAGCAGAGCCAATACAAATGTAGTAACGCATGTTTGTTTGTACTCCATTCCAGTGATATAAGCATTGTTGTTAGGACCTTTTTTTTTCTTTTTTTCCCTTGTAGGATCACATGATACAACCAGTGGAAAATTATTCCTTTCGGAAGCAGAACAGGCCTCAGTGTCTTCTGGGACCCTTATGCAATCCAACATGTTCACACTATGGCAAGGCTCTTTAAGTAGGAAAGGTATTACAATTTTTTTTTAATTGGTTTATGTAGAGCAAAGGTACAAATGGTGCATATTCCACAAAAATGTAGAGTTTATCCTTTCCTACAGATAACCCTCATATCTGCTTGAATACATGCATTAACCATCCAAATGCAAGCACTTCTAAGCTCTGCTCACTTGTCTTCACACCCAGTGTGCGCAGGACAAATGTTTGAAGGAGAAAATTACATTCTCCCCTTCTTCGCCTTTCATGCTGCTGAGTGAAATCGCTTCCCCAGATATTATGAACCATGAATTGGAGAGAGCTGGTGCATGTTTGTGTGCGTGCATGCTCATGAATTCTGGGGTTGAACACGCCAGCATGGGAATAATTTTGAAGCCTGTATGTGAGAAATCTGTCCTTATGTGTGGATTTGCTTCCAGGCAGTCATGCAATATATGTATTAGCATAGTTTCTGAGAAGCATGTGTAAATGCCAAGCGTACAGTGTGTGCATGTGTACATATAAAGTCAATACATAAGCATACAATCGCAGCATATGCATGATTGTACAGAAATGTGGACACCTTGAGACACTCAAGGGATATTTTGCCATTAATAATAACAGTTTTCATTGTAGCCAGTCAAGTAAATGCTCTAACATGTATAGCTGTATATGTCCATGTCCTTGAAGGAGGGTCAGTCCCAGTCTTTTCCCTCAAACTGAGAAGAAAATGTGTTTCATGACTGCAATATCTGTGTATGTGTATTCATTGTCTCTGTTTATGTTCATGTCTATGCTCATGTGGCTGTTAAGTGACACTGACAGGAGACTTAAGTGAATGGGACGCTGGGTATGCGTGTGTGGGTGTTACGTAAGAGTCAGGTTAATTTTAGGACACAGAGCTGTTATGGGAATGAACATGAAGAGCTGGAATGGTGAGAGAGCCTCATTGGGATAGATGGAGGACAATGATTGATTTGTAGGAATATCAACAGATGATTTGTTGAGCATAAGCTGCATCTGTAATGTTTAGCAATATCTGCATCAATGTTATCGGATATCTGTTCTGGAGCGATCTCATCACCACTGAACATTTGTCTTAATTTGTTTCAGCTCCATTTGCTTTATGCATGGCACCATGGGACAAATCTTTTCTTAAAGTGTGGCTTTAGTTTGAAATTTTGTCACTTTTAGGACACCACATGCTTAATTAAAAAAATTAAAACCTGCCTAGAATTAATATGCATTATGAAAATGAGGCACATGGGAGTTTCAGGATTGTAATTGACAAGTCTCTACCACATGGGTGTGCAGTGTCAGATCTACCACTTTCTTGTCTTGCTTCTTTCAAAACACCAAGATGGCAACGGCCAAAATATTCAGCTCAAGGCTTCCCAAACCAGTGTTTCAGTGACTATGTCCCCAACCATGCCCCAGAACAAAAGTTAGTGGAGAAGAAGCTAACACAGATTGTAATGGAGCGGAGACTCTCTTCTTAGCCTGAGACCTCCTCTTAGAATGGAAAGGTAGGGAACAACACACTACAAAAGTATGAGGATTTGATACATATCATTTTAAATCTCGATCATCAAAGGTTAACCAAAGCAACCAAAATGTATATAAGTAAGAAAAAACAGAAATAAACTATGTTAAAAGTGCCATTTTCCACTGTGGATAGCAGAGACTTGATGGAATTAGGCTATCAACACAACAGGGTCCTATCAAACCGGCAGTCAGCATCTCTGTTTGATGCAATAAGCACTCAAACTGTGCTCATCACTAATTTCATCAGAAAGACAAATGCAGAGCTAATGCAGGTTGCACTTATTGGCAGGAAATGAATGTGTGATAAAGTGTGGAAAGTGGGAGATGGCAGAATGATACAATAGAGTGAGTCAAAAGAGAAGCGTCAAAAAAAGAGTAAGAGATAGAAAAAGTACTGTCAGAGAAAAAAAAAAAGTGAAAACACTCAAATATGAACCAGATCCATAGCTACTGTTCTGACACTGACCCTGAACTGATAGTCTTTGGAGATGAATCATTACTTTCCAGGGAAGATCATAAAAAACAAATATGCTCTGACTATGAAAGCTTACACGCGCACATAGTATGGCAAACTGTAATTCCTAGAAGGTGTTGAGATCCAGACTGCTCTGTGAGGTAGATGGAACAGAGAGAGGAAAACAGGGGCTTTAAATGATGCCACTGAGATGGACTTGTCTCTAAGAAACACCATGGCATTTTTGAACGTCTCATTAAATTCATTTCTGGGCACTATTGCTGGTGTGATTGCACTGTTATTGTCCACTACATTTAACTCTAATAAAAAAACAATTTCACATGAGGGATGGATTAAATAATCTCCGATATACTGAGAGGCCACTTTGGCTGTGTTGCAGACATTAATGCTTGCTCCCTGATTTCTCTTTACAAGAGCAGTCATCCCCATCGTAAGCCTTGACTAGTTTTAAGTTTTGTTTCTTCAAGATGGTGCCAGAAAAAATTAAAATTGCTGCTCAGGATCTCACAACTGCATGTAGAGGAAATGAGGGAAGTTTCACTGCACTGAAACATCAAGGGGACAGAAAGTGGAATGGCCTGTTGAAGCAGCTAAAGGTCCTCTGCAAACGAAAGTCTCTGTGTCAATGTGTGGTCGATGATATGGGGGTGTGAGCAGCAACTTGGCTCCTTCTATAAACCATGAGAGGAGAATGTGAGGGGGGCTCATTACAAACAAGAGGATGTAGGGATAAAGCAGTTCAGGCATTTTGCCAGGACTTTGGGGGACTGCATACCAGTGCTTTTGAAAGCCTGCTGATCTTACGTAAGAGCAATTTGTAAAGATCCCCATGTGAACAGCGTGGCATTGCAGTCACATTCTTGAAATTTAAAGAGACCCCACACTCAGGAAGCAAAGAAACTCACTTTCCCATGAAGCACTTGGGCACAATGCTGAGCTTCCTCCTCCTATCCTTAATCAGGTGCCGGCTCTTGGTCATCATCATGTGGTAGAGCTTCTCTCCCTTTTCAGCAATCATCACATAGGCATCCCGCTCCATTCCCAGTTTGAGACCTAAAAACCAAAGAGAAAAGCAAGTCAGACCCATGAAGATTCATCATATTTAACACTGGGACTTTCTAAGGAGTAAGAGTCTGTTGTAGTGAGAGCTGATTAAAAAAATGTGGGAAGGGAAATGAATGAACAAAATCTGAGCTAAGAAAATATTGCAGAACCATTACAGGACAGGCCTGCTTTGCACAGCTATCTACATTAAAGCAAAAAAGCAAAGGAACATTATGGTGCCAACAGAAGAGACAAATGGGCCTTTGCCTGGACTGCATGTTTGCCTTCTGGTGTTGAGCAGATGGAATATAGCCATAGTGGCTTTGGTCTGCCACAACCTTCTGAACAAACCCAGATGTTAATCTCCCCTAGACAAGTTGTTTTAGAGTAAGTAAAGTTCAAGGGGGCAGTGTGATCTTGATCTTGTTCCTGTGTCCGTTTGCTAAACATTATTCCTCTATTGTATAGCAGAACATGTGAGAGCCCATTGTTAGGCCTGCTGCTCCAGTCTTCAGTAAGTACACTGTTTGAGCTGCTTAAAGTCATCATGGGCTTTGATGAACTTCTGAACTGCACAGTGAGACTTTCTGACTCAGGCAACTCAACTCCACTGCAACTGTGACTCCCTAATCTGCTTAACTCTACTGAGAGGCACATCAAGCTGCTAAACACAACTTTAAAGTACTTTATTTTAGAAGCACCAAGGACGGGATGCCACCATAGTATCCATAACTTGGTTGAGCAGGCGACCCACATGCTGGGAAGCTGCAGAGGCCTGGGTTTGATTCTGCCCTGGACCATCTCCTGCGTGTCATTCATTCTCACTTCTTTCTACTGTCTGCCCTATCCAATAAGGGCAAAAGTGCCCAATTTAAAAAAGTGGTGATTATATATTTGTGATATTGAGTACTATTATTATTCAAATCCAACCAATTAAAGGTAGTCATGGTGGGAGCCTGACTCACTGCAAGGGAGGGAGGTAGGACAAACAATGTAAAAAGTTACACTGTTTATTCTTGAATCCAATTTTCTCCTTTGAGTCTTTGGAAATCTCCACTGGCAGCCTGTGATGGAGGTGGGGTTATATTACATTTGGCAGCAGCTGGAGTAGACTTAAACAATGAGTGTCATTGAACAACAGACGGGACCTGTCCAGCGGAGAGCCCCCACAGCTTCTGGTCCAGCTGTCAGAGTTTGTCTTGTACCGCTCCTCATCTTCCCGCACTCACTGGCACGAGATAAAACCCTATCACAGCATCCGACACACACATTTTCCCTTAAACTTCCGTAAAAACACTGACATGACAACACCATGTCCAGCTGGCAGATGTTGAACAATGAAAGGGGGGGTTTGAAGGGAGCCACATGCCCAACGCAGCGAAGGACTTCAGCAAAAAAAAAAAAAAAAAATGCTACACTAAATAAGGCGTGTCAGAAAAAGTAATAATGCATGCAGGGCGAGAAGTGAAAAGGATCGCTGCCAGGATTTACTGTAGCAAAACATGATGCTGTCTAGACGGGAGTAAAGGGCTTGGAAGAAAGGTAAGCACAGTGAAAGTAGAGCATACTGTAGAGAGGGTAATAGAAGGGGAGTGAGTAAGGAAATTGTGCACTGTGACTGATCTGGCATCTGTTAGCCTCAGGTCGATTTCCGCTAGGCTGAAACTCAACACCACAGGCTGCAGCACACTCCTTCGTACTTATCTGTATTCTGAAACCCTTTCATCACAGAATCAGATGCCGATAACGTCAAACCCTGCTGCAAATACTTCAACTGGGTCCAAATTGCAAATCTAATTTAAAAATTACTAATATTTATGTTGACTAACTATCCTCAGTTAAACAGCAGACACAGCTGAACCTTTAAGCATTCAGCCAAATCATGTTCCAATTGCTTTTGACTTTTAGCCATCAGTGCTATCAGGTGGCCTGTTTTGTACCACAGCTAAACTAGTCAAAGCCTTTCACACCGTCTAATGCACTGAACATAACAAAGACAGATGGCTGGTGCTGAACAGGTGGGAACACATTTGGAGGGAAAAGAGGAAACTCAGAAGCTGAAAAGAAACAAGAAGATCAGTTTTCATTGCTAATCACAAATCAGTGGAAGCGGCGCTGGGGTTTCTGTTTACCTTTAATGAATGAAGATTAAATGCATTTGATTCTCTGCACATTTATGCAAATATCGTCCACAATCATTTCCTCATGATACTTCATGAGGCTGCAAAACTGCAGAAATTTTCGTTAGGTGTATGCAAGACACAAACATTTTATTACAGTAAAAATAGATCCAGATTAATTAAAGTGGATTTGTATGACACAACGGTGCTTGAGTTTCTTTAACAAGAGAAAGCTTTTCTATTTTAAGCATTTCACCAAGATACTATTTTTAGACTCTCTTTTGTTTGTGAATGAGACATGTGAGTTAACAGTGAATGCTTTGATTAGCCAAATACATCTGCTGCACAATTTTTTTATTTTTTTTAATGTGAAATATAGGTTCTTCTGGCAGCCTCTACCACAATCAGGGTCAACCAGGCAAACCCAAAATGTCACGTCACCTAAGCCTCTATTTTATAAACAAAGGTAGGCAGTTCGTTCAAGGTGGGACATAGCTGTAGGACGTGAACATTGTATCCAGGTCAGAAGCACATCCACAGTCATTAGTGGGTGCCAGCTGAGGTACTTTGATAGTTTGGGTATCTAAGGTGACACCAACATGTAGGGCAGCATACAAGCCAACAGCAGAAGCCTCCAAACAAAATGATTACAGCTAAAAATCAGGTATGCAAAAGCCAAAACAAACTCCCACACAGAGACTTCAAAGTATTGCGCGTACTATTAAACTGTGATTCCTTGAAAGTACATCTCAACACTGCAATAGACAGATATACCAGGAAAAGCACGTCTAACAAAAATGAGAACCGCGTTCCACTAGAAACAGTCATGGCATTGGGCATGCTGCCTCTTTGAAATAGCATGCTGGAATGTATTAAGTAGCATTAACTCCACCTGTGCATTTCCTGATATTAAGCTCAAATGTTAAAGTTTATAAGAATGCAGCATGAAAGATAAGAACAGAGAAAAAAAAACAGAATCTTGCAGATCAAGAAAGGCAAGAAAATCAGTGGGTCAATGAGAGCAGCAGGCAAAACATTTCATACATAAAAAAGTGAAACATGCCAACTAAGAACAAACAGTTGCTCTCATATACATATTTTTATTGCCAAAAAAAAAAAAAAAAAAAAAAAAAAAAAAAAAAAAAAAAAAATTTTAATTTTACAA
>VUQI01002132.1:0-11361 GCA_015106735.1 Paratilapia polleni | reverse complement strand
GTTTTTTTTTAAATCAAAAAAAAAAAAAAAAAAAAAAAAATTCTAGTCATAAGGTCTTGAAATCCTGCTAACAGGATGCAGAGATAATAATATGCAATTTGAATCCCGTGGCTTTGTTTTATTTGGATTAAATATTTACATTTAAAACTAATCTTAAATATTTTATGGTCATTTCAAACTTAATTACAAAACTGGAAAAAAACAAAAAAACAGACTTAATTTATTATTGTGAAGTGCCTTTCATGGCTGCAGTACCTTCATATACCACCAGGAGGAAGCAGCACACGCTTTGGGACTCATTCCTCTGGACACGTTTAATGCACATTGTGATAATAGCTCTTCTAAGTTGAAACTCGGTGCAAACCTGTTAGGTTCTCTGAACGGGGCCATTAATTAAAAACATAGAGAATATGCATGTTTGCAAAAAAAAAAAGACACTCACTACGTTCTATTTTTGCCCAAAAGCCCCTTGAGGTGAGAGAGAGCAAGGTGAAAAACAGTGACTACAAGGTGTGTGTTCTGGGACTGTGGGCAGCAGAGGAGACTCAGGGAGCAAAGCTGGTGGAGCTAGCTAATGCTATGGAGAGTGGGAGGTGAGTCAGATACTTCACCTCATTCCCTGCTCGGATTTTCCCTAAATTGTGTTGTTTGCTCTTTCACCACCTGACCACATTTCCCCTCCGCAGACTGGCATATCGTGACATCGGCGGCTCAGACCCTGAACGTATGGCTGCTCCTCGTGTGGCTGATTACGTGCAGGAACTCTTTAGCAACAGCCCTGTGCAGGTAAGAAGGAATATTATTAGATCCATAATCTGTGTTTTGTTAGAAGAATTCATAATTGGGAAATTTCATGGAAAACTTTTTCAGTCTAGGACATTTTTGTGGATGTTTGGTTCTTCTGTGACACCTTTTCTCACCCCAAAAATAAAATTAAGTCGATGTTTATTCGCCTTCAGGTTGAAGTGGTGAGCGACTTGAGGACTCTGGAGAAAGAGTATCCGTGTCTGGCTGCAGTCAACCGCTGTGCCAACAGTAGGACAACGCAGACTCGCAACGCTGTGAAAAGCTGTTTTTTTTTTTTTTTTTAGATAAGCATGCAGACTTATTTACTGTTTCCTTCTTTTGCAGGTGTACCTCGTCACCAGGCCAGAGTCATCAAGCTACAGTACTGTGGAGAGGGGCCGATCCAAAAGACGGTCATGTTGGTGGGAAAGGTGAGATGAGACTCTTAGATGTGTGTCCTTGAACCACTGAGGGTCACAGACTTTACAGGAGTTACAGGGGCAAACAGAAAAATGGAAGGGTGTCAGGTAGGTCTTAAAATAAGGGTAAAATCTGGGAAAAATGGGCAGGTATGACTGAATGTGTATATCAGAGTGTACTTAGTAAGTGGATTTGGCTCTAATGTGGTGTTTCCAGGGCATCACCTATGACACTGGTGGAGCAGACATCAAGGCTGGTGGCATCATGGCCGGGATGCATAGGGACAAGTGTGGCGCTGCTGCTGTCGCTGGTTTCTTCCAGGTGAATAATTGCCTCTTTGCACCTGAAGGATAAATACTTGGAATAAATATTCATCACTTTTGACTCGGCTATAAATCAGCACTGTATGCCGCTGAGTCATGATGAACAAAAAGCTTATTAGATGCAAAGAGGTGAATGTTTTCCTCCCTGCAGTCATCAGAGGAATGTGATACAAACTCAGATTTAATCATTTATAATCTGCATGGTGAAACTTGAAATTTTCTGCTCCCTACCTCCTCTTGCACTTTAGATTGTAGCCAAGCTGAAGCCAGCACATCTGAAGGTTGTTGGCGTGATGGCCATGGTGAGGAACAGTGTGGGTGCAGGTCAGTGTGCTACACTTGTCTTTGATGATATTTCTCTTGAGTCCTCTCGGCTAACAGTTTTTGATTCTTCTCAGACTGCTACGTGGCCGATGAACTGGTGGTTTCCCGTGCTGGTCGTAGAGTGAGGGTGGGAAACACTGACGCCGAGGGTCGTATGGTGATGGTCGACCTGCTCTGTGAGATGAAGGAGAAGGTCAGAAAGTCTCATTAAAGTCGAGTAATTGGTTTTCAGCTACACCCCTTCCCAGTGTGACTTTACCTCTGCTCTCTGCAGGCAGCACAGGAGATTTCTCCTCAGCTGTTTACTATTGCCACTCTGACTGGTCACGCCATCAGAGCCATGGGACCCAACTACTCAGTGAGTACTGCTGAAACTCAGACAATACACAGCTTTAAAGGGGACCTATCATGCTCATTACAAGATCTGTATTTTTCTTCTTCTTTTATTCTACTGGAGTAGCGCTGCGTGTTTCACAGTTTACAATAATCCCTGTTTATGTTATCCTGGGCCTTTGTGCAGCCCCTCAGTTCATCCTCTGTCTGAAACAAACTGTTTTAGCTTTTCTGCATTCAAGCCAGCTTTCTTTTGATTGACTGTCACTTGCAAACAGAAGGTTTGAACAGCAGGTTGGTGGGACTTTTGTGCTCACAGCCAGAACAGTGTGCCTGAGATGGCCATACTGAGGACATCTGCTTGCACTGACATACAGTCAAAAGCAGATTGTTTAGAGCAGTCTGAAGCCACAACATTTGGCTCAGAGGGTTACTTGTACATATGCTGACCTCATTGTTTGAAACTTTGGCCATGTTTAATATGAACATCCACCATTGTAACTGTATTTATATGACAGAAAATGAGTAGGAGCATAGTAGGTCCACTTTAAACATCCACACAGTTCAGTGCTGTAATCATCATTGCGTATGCTGAGTTGAGTCTGGAACTTCATGTTGCAGATCATCATGGATAATGGGCCGGCCCATCGCACCGGGAACGCCGCTCAGTGGCAGAAAGGTGAGCAGAGAAGAAGTAGTTTGACTAAAAATTTTGCAATTACAGATCTACTTACAAGACTTTTCCAGAGCTTTTACCTGCAGCTGAAGCCCTTTATTAACAGTGGAGTTAGTTCAATTGTAATTGTGTTTTCCGTGGTATGTAAACCAAAACAACTGAGTCAACTCCGTTGAAGTTGAAACCATGGCTAGTGAGTGGTCCTTTAGCTATTTTAACTGTTCAGATGATGCTTTGAAGTACTCTGTTCAGCATTAATTTGAACTAGAGTTAAAACAATTATTTGATGAATGATTTCCTTGATAGCCACACATTTACTAAGAATTATAAATGCAGTTTAATATCTTTATTAACTGAACAGATCTTAAGTTTTAGGGTCAAATTAAACTTCTTTAAGACATAACTTTGGTCAGGACTTTAGACTTTATGTGACGTTATTTAGAGACTAATTAGAATCTTTACAAGCAACACTTTTGATGTAAAACAGACTGCGCAAAACAGTGTCGGCCTTTCAAAGCAGATTAATGTATTAATGAAATCATGTGACCTTCAAAAATGAGGACCTATTTTGTAGCACTTGTGTTGTAGGGAGGATATTGAAGTGCTAAACTGATGATGTGCATTCGCCTCTATTTAAAAGCACATGTGCAGACTTTCTTTATTATGGTCAGTTTTTTTACTGTGTAGTTATTTTTGGAGCAAATTGCAATGAAGTGAGTGAGGTCACTCATGTTGGTTCATCGTGGTTTTGTAATTCAGGCTTCTGTAAAATTGCAGTAGCACAGGTTTCCCAGCAGATTCTGCTATTGTAACTGTTATAAATACTTGAAAACAAGTTTGAGCACATTGCTTCATAAACCTCTTGTCCTCCAATGCAGAGCCCAGACTTGTACCAGTTTCATGCATTTGGGCCACAGCACCACAAAACTGCTGATTTGGTCTGCTGTGATTTTTCATCCCATGAAATGATCCCAACTTCTCCTACACTAACAAACTGTTGCGTTCAGTTTTCAAATCTGTAGAAATGCGAGCTGGTTCTCAAAGGGCTGTGCCTTTGACCCAGACTAACTAACACATGATCTTCATCTTCTCTCCTGCAGCCGGAGAGGTGCTGGGTGATTTGTTTGAGGTGTCCACTATCAGGCGAGAGGACTACGAGTTCCACAAGGGCAAGTCTGAGTATGAGGATATCCTGCAGTGCAACAACCTGCCGTCCTCGGCTACACCTCGAGGACATCAGACACCTGCAGCTTTCCTCATCATGGCTTCGGGGCTTGACAAGGTGCTTGCTCATTGTCAGAATATCTTATTTATCCGCTATTCATGTGGAATCTGTGCATTTATGTGGAATAATCTCTGTTATTACTTTGTGCGTGCCTGCCACAGCATGGCGTGGATTCTGACACACCTCTGCCGTACTCCCACATTGACATCGCTGGATCCAGCGGTCCTTTCCCAGGTGTCCCAACGGGAGCCCCCATCATCGCCATGGCAACCAACTACATCTTGTCTGATCTCTAAATGTAGAGATTTAGTCTGTACACTTAAACCCAGCACAAATTTCTAACTGTCCAAATAGAAATGAAACACCTGCCACAGCACTTAAAAGTAATTTTTCTTGTCTGACATTCCTTAATACCTCAGACTGCTTTTCTGTACGAATCAAGTTTCAAACAAGCCTGTCACGTGGCCTGAATCAGTACATTCTCAGGGGTTAAACGGCCGTGTAAAAGTAACATCCTTTTATATGTGTGCCTGTATGTGTGCGACAGACCGGGGATGTGATTTGTGTGATCTGTGACACTATGTGCTAGTCAAACCAAGTACTTCTCACTGATCAATAAAAGAGTTTTTAAGGTCTTTGTTCTCTCCACATAACTTGTTTTATTACAAGGAGGAAGACCTGTTTTTAATTATTCTGGACCAAGTTTAAAATAAAAAAAGAAAGTGATAAAATGGTTCAAGAAAACAGGAAACTCCTTAGTGATATTTAAAACGGTTAAGTATAGGATAAATATTTAATTATATTTGCAGTAAACAGTTGAAAAAAAATACTACACACATTTACTCAAATACTGCATGGAGCTTTGTAAAATTTTGAATATTATGTGATAGCTATAGCTAATTTACACATGAAGCATACAAAACATTCATATTAAAATGATCATTTTATATGATAAATAATTTGTGTAGTTTATAGAAATCTAAGTAATTTAAGGTTATTAGGTCCCACCTTGAGTTAAACTCATGGTGACGTCATGGTGATGCAAGCTAAACATGCTTAAGAGCTTTGCCTCCAGGCTCCGAAAGCGATCATATGTACTTCCACTGCTGCCTTTCAAGCTGGCAACTATTAATGGATAAATTTATTGGCTTATTTCAAAGGGAATTTTAATGTAGCTCATTGCAACAATAAGCTTCATTTATAAATAGTCCAATTCCATGCAAAAGCTCTGCTATAAATTCAACTATTATGAAACTTATACAATACATTTAGCACTTATTGATGTTTTTAGAAAGGTGCTATTTTCTATTTTATGTTATTAAGGCTGCAGTGAGTGGTGTCGTAATGGACTGTCATATTGAAATTTGTTCCGAATATTTTGTCCATCTGAAACACCAGGAGAGGCTCCAAGTAGTAACTTCAGTAGCAACTTAAGCAGTCAGAAAAATGTTGTAGAGTTAAAGCACATTAGTCGCCCTTAAATAAGTATAAAGTATAACTTCAAAGAAACATAAAATCAAAATACTCAAAGTACATTAAAATTATACTTTTAGTACTTGATAATAATGTTCTGTATGTCGGTCATTATTTGCCACCCACAAATTGCCAATAAAAATAAGTAAATGAGCAAAGAATTGAATTTAACAGAACGGCACAAAATTATTGACGGAAAAAGGTCAATAGCTTTAGCCTATTATACCGACCCTTTTTAGGGAGCATGTTCTAAATGCCAGTACAACTATAAATAGATTTTACCAACAGCAAAGACAAAAGAAAATAATAAAAAAATAAATAAACAAAAGAAAAAACTAATGCTCCAGAAACAATAATCAAACCTCAGTTTTATAATTTACATAGTATATGTTTGTAATTCCTCATTAAAACTGTTCCACAAGTTTACCTCTTTTATAGATATACATTTTTGGTTAATATACTGACCCCTGTTTTTAACATACCTTTTCCCCTGAGTTCATACTTTGCAGTTAACTTTACTTTTGTAGTTTTCTACATTATCAGTGCAGTAATATCAGCTAAGTTGTAAAATTTTTAAAGCGTGTAGTTTAATAGTCTGTTGGTGGGTTCATAATTATCCAATGCATTTATAATTGTCACACCTTTCTTCTGTAACATAAAAAATTGATTAGTGTGGTTTAAAGTGTGGAACTATTAAAGAATGATACAGTATATATAATAATTTTTGATTCCTTTACATAGTATTTTAATAGCTTTAGACATTTTTGTTTTAGATTTATGAGCTTTAAAACATAATTTGTAATCAATTATCCCTCCCAAAAGTCTGTCTCATACAGTCTCTCTTTATATTTCAACATCATTTGTCATAATTTTGACTTTATTTTTTATTTGCCTGTTACCAAATACTAATGCCCTTTGTTTTAATAGATTTCAGTAACAACTTGACTTTGAACCATTTCTTTAAAAACTTTAAATTCCCTTTCCACTGTATTCAGAACCTGTTAGTTCCCAGAACAATATAAACACTTGGATAAATGCACGTAGTTTCCTTCTGCCTGTTTTGTCCCATAGATTGTACAGTATTGTATAGTGCAGTATATAAAATGTTAATATAGTATTAATAATGGGGTATATTATATATAGTGTATGATTTGTCCAAGTTACTAACAATGACTGTACAAAAGATTCATGTTTTCTACAGAAAATGTCTTTCTGCTTCTTTCTGCACTGGTTACAAAACTGTCCTCTCCAATATGGCTGAAATCAACGTCCACTCATTTTAGCGGTTGTAGTGCACCAACAAGGAAACGGAAATGACGCAGCCGCTCCTCCGAAATATTAAAACCGGCGGTTAGCGCGCGCTTCCAGCTTAAACGCCGCTCTGCTGTGAGAGTAGTACCTGCGTGTGGTGTCACACAAACCCTGAGCTTTCAGAGGACTCTCTTCTCCCGCTCGGTGATAACTTCACAGCCGCAGCCTCCATCTCGACGGAGCGACGCTAAATTTCTTCCTTTGCTTCTGCGCAGACGTTAAACTTCACAGCAACCATGTTCGAGGCTCGCCTGGTCCAGGGCTCCATCCTGAAGAAGGTGCTGGAGGCTCTGAAAGATCTGATCACAGAAGCCTGCTGGGACGTCAGCTCGTCCGGCATCTCTCTGCAGAGCATGGACTCCTCTCACGTCTCCCTAGTGCAGCTCACCCTGCGGCACGACGGCTTCGACTCGTACCGCTGCGACAGAAACCTCGCCATGGGAGTCAACCTGAGCAGGTGAAGCACACGTAGCAAGAATTAAAAAGCGAATTTAAAAAGGAAAACACTTAATTTAACACCCTCTGATGCCAATTTGTTGTTGTTGCTTGTTCGCTTTCAGAAAAACTGTACTTCTGCTGACTGATGTAGCTAGTTTGACAGGTTGAGTTGTCAAAGTTTGTCCGCTGTAGAGAAAAAAAAAGCGAAAGAAAAATGGCTGGTTGGTTTGTCAGAGCGGTTGTTATATTTAAGTTACACTGGATCTGAAGGCTACTTTAGCGTATTTTATGTGTGTATTTAAAATCTTTGTATAATCTCTGATGCTGACAAAGAAGAAGGCCATTTTGGCGGATTTGCCCGGGCATGTTTCTCTCCAGAACTGAGTTAACTCTTTACTGTCCGCTCTCAAATTGAGCGATTAGACTTACAAACGGTTCTCCGGCTGCTTAATATTTCTCTATTTCATGTTTAAATTACATTTTGGAGCAGTTTGAGAGACATCCAGTACTTCGTGATTACGTAGCAACGTCATTTTAGCGCCAAACTTTGCACTGGGAGGGTTGGCGGGAATTATTGTTGAACCCGGGAACTACGACTTCCGTTTGTACGTCACTGCCTGTGTAACTTAACACTGTTTTGTTGGCTGTTTGTCGATCTATGTCGGGGGGAAAATGCCTTTAAAGGGTTTAAATAAGGTGGAAATTTTTAGAGGTTTAAGAGTATACAACACCTTTGATGGTTTTTTTGTTCTTTTTGCCAGTCGATCAACCAGGCTATTAATAATTTATTTATTTTAAACGGAAAACTAACAATCGCATTTGAGAAGTTGATACAGAATAACTCCTATAAAGGATAACCCGCTTACAAAATTTTCTGCCACTTTTTTTAAATGGCGAGTTAGGCAAATACAACTTTATTTAATTTTGTTAATTATATCCCTTCATTATGCCTGGAAAACAAATGTTCATTATATAAAAAAGTAACCGAACTTTTAAGTCTTCTACAACTTTCTGGTATTTTGGTGCTGATTTGCTTTACTACTCATGTAGTTTGGAGGTTTTATTTTGTCATATCAGTGCAAAAAAATTCAGTTATTTCTTTAATTTATTTGTTGGCTGTTGTTTGTAACTCACCTTTTATTTTGTGTCTCATCCAGTATGTCAAAAATCCTGAAGTGTGCCGGAAACGAGGACATCATCACCCTCAGAGCGGAAGACAATGCAGATACACTTGCCCTTGTGTTTGAGACTCTCAGTAAGTTTTAATCCACATTTATTTAGTGAAAGCAGCTCCACTGATGGTGTTTAGGTGGCATATTTACCACCTCTCTTTTCAACCTTGCAGACCAGGAGAAAGTGTCAGATTACGAGATGAAGCTGATGGACCTGGATGTGGAGCAGCTTGGTATCCCAGTGAGTCATCTGTTATCTGTCCTCACAGTTTGTGTCCAGCAGGCTTTTCCTCACTCTGTTTCTAACCTTTCCCTGTCTGTCTGTCCCTCCAGGAGCAGGAATACAGCTGTGTGGTGAAGATGCCCTCTGGGGAGTTCGCTCGTATCTGCCGTGACCTTTCACAGATCGGCGATGCCGTCATGATCTCCTGCGCCAAGGACGGAGTCAAGTTCTCCGCCTCAGGCGAGCTGGGCACAGGAAACATCAAGCTGTCCCAGACTAGCAACGTGGACAAAGAGGACGAGGCTGTGAGTATGGGAGCTGCAACCAGAACGATGACCAGAAACATGAGCAAGCCAATCAAATTAAGTTTATCTGTGTAGTCATGAAGTTATTTTTAAAAAGATAATAGTTTGTGCGACCATTTCTGGTCTTAAATATGTATTTTCCCTTGTTTTTACTGGCACCTGGCAGGATGTAATGCACTATTACTGCCACAAGGTGGCAGTAACGCACTTACAAGCTGTTTGACAGCGACCATTTAACAAAAATAGAAGAATGCTCTATTGAAGACCTATAGTGAGAGCTGAAACACCCAGACAACCAGAGCTATCAGAAAACGATGTGTGGAAGCATTGTCTACCGAAAACGCAAAGTGTAGTATTGATGTGCCAAGGATATGTTTGAGGTGTTCAAGACATTGAGGTCATGAGAGCACATGTTTGTAGTGCAGGTGTAAACAAAAAAAAAAAAAAAAGACCACATACAGACATTCATATCAGGAGTCTTTCTTGATATATGTATGTTAAAGAAATATTGTACAGTGACTGGATCAGTCCAAGTTTCTGATGCAAGCAGTGACATTGGCCATTTACATTAGACTTTCATTGTTGTGATCACACCTGTTAAGTTCTTGGCCCCTTTCTGTGTTCAGGTTACGATTGAGATGAACGAACCCGTCCAGCTGATCTTTGCCCTCAACTACCTGAACTTCTTCACCAAGGCCACGCCGCTCTCCAAGACCGTCACCCTCAGTATGTCAGCTGATATCCCCCTCGGTAAGTGCATCTGCTCTTTCCTTAAACGACTACCAGGTCTTCATTTGATGTTTTTTTTGGTGTAGACTTGACTGTTTTTTCTTCCCTCAGTGGTGGAGTACAAGATTGCTGATATGGGGCACATCAAATACTACCTTGCACCGAAGATCGATGAGGAGGCTTCCTAAGATGTTTCTAACAGACCAAAAAGGGAGAATAGAGAAAAGTAAGACGACTGGGACTTGTTCTGAGTGATTGAAGCACTGAAGTGATCTCATGGTGGTCAATCACTCTGCTTGAGGTTTCTGATCTGCTGTTCACAGTGGAAGGTCGGCTTTTATAAGCAGCCAGCTGTCAGCCGTATGAATGGTGCCATCTGTGTGATGCAATGAAGCCTCAGAGCAGCTGGCTCTGGTCCAGACATCCCCAGTGTAAATGTCAGCACTTGCTCAATCTAAATTTGAGTCTCTCTATTTTTGCCTGTTTTGGGAAAGCAGATTTAAAATCTCTCATGTCGTTTGTTTTGTAGATAACGCATTTGTAAATACTTCTTGTGGTTTCGCCCCGTCAGTCAACCCCCTAATATTTTTGTATTCATTGATTCATTCCAAAATAAATGATTCAGGTTGTTTCGAAATAATTTTGTCTGAAATTTCTTGATGTGTGTGTGGAAGTCTTTCCATATTTGGCACAGTCCTTACGGGTCTTAGTGATGTTGAACTGCTAAAATAGCCCTTCTCAACCAGCCATCTGTTGGGGTTTGATTGAAATGTGGTGAACTGGTGGGTTGTTTGATATATTTGTCATTGTGTTCAGACTTCTGTAAAACCCATAGCTAATACTGAATTGGATACCCATCTAACAATGACGCTCTTATTTACAATGGTGCCCTGCAAGTACATTATGATGCACAATATAAAACGTCTACGTATACATGTGTATATAAAGGTATTAAAAATTAGATGATCAACGTTCCACATTTACATTTGTCATGAATAAGCTGATACAAAGAATAACGAGCAATCATTTTATAGAACACCTGACGGAAGTTTAAACCGACTTCCTGTGTGGAAAAGGCCTCAGGAGATGACCTGCACTTGCTTTATTTTACCCAACTTTATTTACAAAAGGAAACTGCCCACTACCATAGAAGAAACACATTTAATTCATGCTGACTGTTACAATAACTTGCCTTATAATTTGCTACAAAGGAAAGTGGTGCCACAGTGAAAGGACTACATGCAGATCTGTACTGATAAGTTATGAGTACCAGTTTGACTGGGGGTGCTTAAAGTTTTTAAATTACAAATGGTAGTATTAACTGGCTGATGCACCGTGAGATGCATACTGAAAACACTGAGCTGCTTTTTGTTCCTTTCTTGTTCCAGGTAACTAGCCAGGACTATCTCAAAAGTAGAACACAAATACTAAATATTTGTTTTAAATATTGATTCCTCAGCACTTTAATAAAAACTAAACTTTTTTTTTAAGTAAAAATTAAACTGAAACAAGCAAACCCACTGTGGAAACTAATTAAAACTAAACCTTTAAATAAAAAAGTAACAGTACCAAAAACTAAACTTTTTACAAAGGTAAAACAAAAAAAAAAAAAAAAAAAAAATA
>VUQI01002131.1:18357-29310 GCA_015106735.1 Paratilapia polleni | reverse complement strand
TACAAGCACTTGATTTTAGGTTAGTGACGACACACTGAGATTATATTCAATAAAGCTTTTCTGTTTTTATAGATGTAACACCTGGTTCCCAAAGTCTGAATTTATCAAACTGCAAAGCAGGACGAAAGGATTCAAATTTCTCGACGTGACACTACTGTGAATTAGTGACCTTATCAGCAAGGACCAGGATGTGCCAAATACAATGTCAAACTGCTAACAACCATTGTAACAAGCAATTCACCAAGTGCAGTGTCATTTTCCACATGGATAAAATGAATTTCAGTTTTACTGACTCTTTGTGTCAGCGTGTCACATACAAGTTTATTCCTCATACACTTTAGCTACGTCATTGTGTTATTCACCTATTTATCTCAGTATTTTTCACATTAACAGTGGATCAAATGACTAATGTTAAAGAGGTATTAGTAGTAATACAATTGGATTTTGCTATAGTAGTGTTTTTTAATGTTTCTCCATTTGAACTCACCAATTACGTTACTTTGCAGCTTGGGAAAAAAGAAAGAAAACAAAACAAAAAAAAACCAAAATATTTTCTGGCCCACAACTTTATTATTTTGGTTCAGTCTCACTGCTCCCAGCAAGCTCCTATTCAGCCACCACAAACAGCTGTGTCTGGCAAAAAGAAAAAAAACTCAAATAAACCCATAGCACACAACTTACCCAGTACCAAACAGTGGACAAACCAACATGTTCTCAATACTAACTCATCACAGTGACACTCAGTCAGACAAAGGTCTGAAGCCAACAAGTCCAAACGTCACTATGTTGCGACTTTAGAGTGAGACTCAAAGTTAGTGACTAGGTGGTGAACACTGAAGCATTTAGTAAACATATTTTCTTTAAGAATTGGTAGAAAGCAAATAGTTCAGTGAGTGAATTTGCAAGATTTATAAAGTTTAATGAAACAAGACAAGACATCATTTTTCCATGTTTAGTGTACAGTATAAATAAATATTAGAAGCATTAAATCCCAAGTCATTCGACTCAATTTGCCAAGTCACTTAGAATGCCAAATTGATTATTTCTGCACTCTCTTTCTTAGAAGCAAAGAAGAAGTGGTTTCTTATTTTACCTGGCTTTGATCATGAAAATACATTGCCATGGTAGCTCCATGTCAGCAGATGCAAGTTGGCCATTCCATGAGTGTGTTTACTGAGGATCAAAGTAAACTTTGTTTTTGTTAGGTTATAGCAAGCATAAGCAATAATTTTGTAATGTACCAAAAAGTAAAAGTATAAAATCAATCAATTATATTTTACTTAAATACTTAAATTACTGAAATAAAGACTGCCCTACTGTGTCGCCAAGTCACTGCAAACTTTTGCAATGAATTCCCTCCTACTGCTCATGCTTGTTGTTGAGGTTGGTCAGCCAGCAGTCCTGAATAGCTGAAACGAAAGATCTGATGTTTGAAGATCCCATAAAAACAGGCACGAGATCATGCAGTCTTCTCCATGTTGCCATGGTGACTGGATCCAGCCTTGCTGCCTTCAAAATCTTCAGAGAACAATTTGAGCTGCAGCCAAACCCAAAGAGAAACTTCACCTCCTTTCCTCCAAGGGTAGTTGAATGCATGAGTCATTATATGGTAATTGGTAAAGGTGATAAAACATCCCCTGTTTATTGATTATTGATTGACTCAAACAGCTTTTTTTTTTTTTTTTACTGTCAACAACTGTTTATTAGCAGCCTATTTATTTATCATGAGGAGTTTAAAGTGTTCTTGATTCAGGTTAATTTGATTTGCAACATTGATATTGATTACCTTAACATGATAAACATGTACATCAGTAATGCATGAGGTAAAATGTCATTATTCTGTGTTTTTACTTGCCTCTGATTTTGAGTTTCAGTTTCAGTATGCTAAATGAATGAGCTCATCGGGTCAGTCTGAGTTTAAGATACAGAGACTCGCTTTCAACCTGTGTTACCTGGGAGAGTTTGTACAAAGATTCAGTCGGAGTGTTTTTCTGCACCCTTTGTTGCAGCTTGAAGATGCACTGACCAGCTGCATACATTTTGATGATGAAAAGCGCATTTCAACTTTGCCTGACCTGAGCGCCTCATACTAAGCATGTGTGCATATGAGCCTGCATGTAAATGTGCGTGAAGGTGTGTGTGTGTGCGTGTGAAGTATGTTGTAATATTTATATTCATAAGAAGTCTATCCTAGCTCTCCCTGACCCCCTTGTATCTGCCGAGGGGAATGCTAAGTTGTGATAGTGTTGAAAGGCATATCAATGATTGTTTGGTGTGAATATTATTTCTACTACCTGGATACTATGACAACAGACTGTGGCATGACTGTTAAACAGAAGACTAGATATTGAGCTTTAGCCTTATTCATTTGACTTTATAGCTTCTACAGTGAATATTTGTTTATGAGGTATGGATCTATGCCTATACCTCATAGTGATGAATTCACACACCAAACTCTGTAGTTTCCCCAGCTCTTCAGAGCGCCCTTTAGCTACCTTCAGCTATTCGTTTTGGTTATTTGTAGCCTACAAAGCTACTGCAAACAAGAGTCGATAAAGCCACTGTACACTACATACCCAGCACCACACAGCAAAAAGACAAAGTGAGCAAATATCTGGTAAGCATAGAGAAACATTTAAAGGGCAAGACTTTTTTCCTCAAGAGTTGGTGGAGGCCAAACTAGTGCTGAAAGGAGATGGACTGATTGTCATTTAGTGAGAACTACAACTCCATATGAACTGTCATTTTGCTCTGTATTTCCCTGATGTGTAAGTTAACAAAAGTCAGTTAATGCAGGTTTAAAAGTAGACTTAAGATTAAGAAGCCTATTAAACTCTCCCTTACTAAAGATTACATTTTATGGGACATTCATACCAAAGCTGTACATTAATATCTGAGATTGTTTCCAAAAGATTAAATTGACGGCAGAATTTTTGTCAGTTCACACATGCTAACATGCCTGCACACACACACACACACACACACACACACACACACGTGCCACTTTCTCTCATTCGTGCAGAAAACTCAGGCTATTGAGTTGATGCGTGAATTACCCAGACCACTAGAGCAGAAACAACTAGAGGCTGCTTGCCTTGGGATAATTGAATTATTGTAATTGCACCTCATTAAAAATAGATCCTGTGTTACAAACGCAAACAAAAAGTAACCAATCAATACATTTGATCAAACAGAATCAGACAAAATCCAACACACTGTTGATCCATATATTTACTTGCTTTCTATTGAAGTTGTTTACATAGCCTTCAAATTTCAGATTTTGGTGTTTTTGCTGCAAAAACATTTGTATTTTTTTAAATGACTTTGATGGCAGTAACACTGTCAACTAGTAATTAAGAAAGCCCAAGTTCAAGTCTCAAGACAAGAATCCATGTTGTTAAAATCTACTTGAGGGCAACACCCCATGTTTTTTTCAGAGCTGCAGTTTTGCAGCTGAACATCTGTTATCTTGAAAGCAAGCAAACATAGAATGGAGATCAGGGATGTCTTCACATTAAATTGTCCTCGTCTCAGAGATTCTTACCCCTTCTTCCTGTTATCTTTTATACATGCCTGTTAAATGCAGTCTATTTAATTGTTTCATCTTCACATATTCTTTTTTTTTTTCCCCCTGTAGGCCGTGTGATTGTGGTCCCAGCGGGAGTGTGGGTGATTGCTCTCCTCTGGATGGACGCTGTTACTGTAAGCAAAATGTAGAGGGACAAAACTGCAACAGGTGGGTTATGTTGTTGCTTGTTTCACATATAATGCACACACAAGCCAACTGTGAACATCTTATGCAATGAAATATCCATACAGACTATTTTTTTTAAACGTTTCATTTCTTTCATTATCACTTCTAATAGAAAATAACTTTCCAAATTTGACACCCAACAGCCTGATGTAGCACAAATAGAGGGCCTAAGCCAAGAGGGTTTTAAGATTTTTAGGCTATCTATCATTTTTAACTACTAAAGCAGTGCACAGGACTGTTACAATATGTCAATAGTCTCTGCTTCTCCCTGTCTGTTTCTATCTTGTTCCTCTGGGATACAGGATCAAACAGATAACCTCACTATGACATTAGCAATACACACAGCCCCAGGTCTCCAACTATTGAATAATTCTGTGCTCCCTGTTTGTTGACTTTTTGGCTGATTTCACGGCTGGTTGAGCAAGCCCCTCTCCTGTGTAATGTGACTAGTGTAGTGGCTGATTTTTAGCGGTGTTCCTGTCCCACCCACATGGCAGTAAGTGCCTGCAGGTCAGAGCACAGGGTGCTAGCAGCTGAGCTCCATTCTGTCCCTTCTTCCTAAAAACACTGCAGTGTGCAGCAACTAGCACCCAAACTGCTGAACTGAAAAGAGCTTAAATAGATAGTAAGAATAAGAGTGCAGCAAGGATGTGGCAAATAGCTGTAATCAGGGGTGAGTACAGCATCTGCATTTTAATAACTTTTTAAGCGTGGGAATGTGTATGTGTGTGTACCTGCAGATGCAAGCCTGGATTTTTCAATCTACAACAAGCAAACCCAGCAGGCTGCCAGCCGTGCTTCTGCTTTGGCCACTCGCTGGCCTGCTCCTCGTCCAATCACTATACTGCTGTCAACATCACTTCTGACTTCATTGAAGGTATTGTCTCCCCAGCCATTAATGAGGTTTCCCTTGTTGCCCTGGGATCTTTATTACTCAGCCAAAATTAACAAGACCAGCAGTGTTTACTTTGCTCTTCCTGACCCTCTGTCCCCTCTTCATTTTCTACATTTGGCTCTGTGCTGAGCTCCCAGAGAAACAGCATAAAGTTGTTTTTCTCTGTTGTTTTTGAATCCCGTCCCCAAAAAATAAATAAATAAATAAATAAATCATTATAACATACACTAAGTAGTTTGGACAGATAACCCCTGTAAGAAAATAAACATACAAACATTTCTCAACATTAATATTTAGCATATAGATGCTAATGTCGTTCACCTTCAGATCAGGATAGCTGGTTGGGAGAGTTCTCTGGAAGGCTGGAGTACCCCCTGCTGTGGAAGGAAGGTGAAGTCTACCTGCTGCCTCTTACAGAGGAGGACATTGGCTTCTACAAAGCCCCTGGTGAGTCAGAAAGCAAAATAATAGAGATTTGAACTAATCCACGAGGTCAGATTGTTGCCTCAGTCTCAACAGGTGGGTTACATTCCCCAGAAAGACATGTAACCTTGCTGAAATGTATCTTATTAGTTATTATTGATAAACACCCCAGTCATTGCTCTTCAAAGTAAATATGTAAATGATATTAGTAAAGCATCTGTAATATCCATAGCTTGTTCCTGTTGTTCCTTAGTGAGATTAATCAGGGTTTTTGGCAGCGGGTCATGCAGTGGTTATTCTGACACCATTTCTTCCAATCCCTTATCAGAGCCATTAGAAGATAAGGGAATAAGCTGGCCCTGCCACAGGACTTAGGGCCCATTTCTATCAGCCGCGCCAGCAGCAAAGGCCTGATGGAATTGGATGTCTTGGCCATGCTGGAGAAGCAACAAAGTGAAAATTGGCTTGGTTTCTTCTTGTCTCCACTAAGTCGGTTCTAAGCATCAACTCACAGCCCCCTCTAGCCACCATGCAGTCCGCAGCCAGAAGCAAAACAGGAGCAATCCCATTAACTCTGCATCCTGGAGGTTTAATGCCCAGAACGGGTGATCACAGAGAACGACTCCATTTGGAGACATCTTTTTTTAGAAAGATGAAAAACTCACAGCTGAAAGAGGATGTGACAAGGCCTAGTGGTCAGGCATAATTTATATAATGTCATTATAAATGCATTAGTAAGTTATGGATGTTTGAAAGTCTGTGTGTGGTGACATGTGCAGCAGTCCAAAATGAATATTTACATGCTCTAGCATTTATATATATGTGTATGTGTGTGTGTGTGTGTGTAATTATAAATTAACATAGCTAATAATGTTTTGAAAAGTTCATTTCCTGTTCATACAGTCTATACTGATGTCTCTGTAGTCCGCAAGACTCAGATTAGTGGCCCCACTGGCCAACAGCAGCTTTGTGACAGCCTGCTTATCTACTTGGTGCAGTACTTGTTTATGTTGTCTCTCCACATAATAAATGCACACATCTATTGCCTTGCCATCCCCATTAATGATCTAATTTTCTCTCGTCTTTTTTTTTTCATATTCGTGCATGTGTACAGTCGTTTGTTTGTTTTTTAAAGATTAGACCAGAGCAGCAGCTTTGGAATTTTTTTTTCCTCACACTGTCTCTCCTCTTTTTACTTTTAATTTATATTTTGTGCTGAAATCCTTCTACAGTGTTCTTCACCAAAGAAAGAGATAATTCTGAGTGACAAGTCCACCTCGAACATCATGCAAAACACAATTTCTGTGATTGCCACAAATGTATTTGTCACCGTAGTTTGCTTTGGGCTTGAGCTGTCACTTGAGGGACGGGATTCAATCATCTGTTATTTTATTGAATTGGTAAAGCGAGAGAGGGGCATGTTTGGGATCTTCATAGCTCACTCCAGAAATATCAACCATAGCTAGAAGAACAAGGCGTCACAGATATTTTCTCAATAGTGTTTGACAAGGAGTTGCTGGTCAGGCAGGCAGCCTCTCAGATAGTATATGAAAGGAAAAGGGAGAAAGAATTTTACTTGAGTTTCCTGAATTCCCCATGACAATCAAACAATCACTTACACCAGCTGGGCTGTCAGAATTGCTCCTTCTTCTGCACTGTGTGAAGACTTTTCATTTTTGTTCACATCCTAAATTGTCCTCCCTTCTATTTTCCTTTCAGCACTAGTCTGTCAAGTAGCAGATTAATATAGGTAGGCGGTTGTGAATGAGTATTTGTGTATGCACTCGAGGACGCCATTTCTCTGAAGCATTGCCACTTTCCCTCCTTCCGATCCTGGACATCTGCTTGACAGTTGACACAGGCTGAGTTCAAGTCCCTGCGGTGACTCAACAGACGGAACACTTGAGTGTGGCTGCCAGGAACTATCATAGACAAACATGAAGTACCACCCTAAACAGTTGCTTTGACCTGCCTCCAACAACTGTGGTCACCACTTGAATCTGCTGGACAGTAACTGTGGTTCTCTTGGCCGAGCAGCATTTCATGCTGAAGGGGACATCATCTAACATAAGTCCTTACAGCCATGGGTTGGAGAAGCTTGCAGTGTGGATTTGAATATATGCAACACATGCCAACCTGTTATGGCTTAAGCAGGGGAGAAGGGGAGAAGGGGGAAAAAATGCTGAATTTTAATGAAATAATGTCTAGCAGAAGGAAAGAGAGCAGCATATAGTTGAGGAGTGAAAGAGAGAAAGAAGATCCATGAGAGCAGCCCCAGGCTACCTGTCAGTCTGACTCAAGTTGCATGTGGCAGCTAAGGGCCTCACACAGCTTGTGCAATACCTGCAACTAAGTTTGCATGTAATTCATTCTGGTGGCCTTGTCATTTGGAAAAGTATACAAAAACAGAAAGGAGATGTAGCAAATGCAAAGAGTGGAGTGGAGAGGAAGCATAGAAAGAGCTAGGAATGAGAATAAAAAAGAAAACTGGGGCAAAGAGAAACAGAGCAGAAGGAAAAGTCAGCCAATTTAGAGGGAGTGATTGAGTGAGACATGAGTGGGAGAGAGAACCGTTCAATGTGGATGAAACAAACTGAGAATTTCTAAAGACATCCCGATTGGCAATACTTGAGGATCTGCAAAAACTCTGTCTTCTACATACTTCATACTTCTAGTCTTGACCATAGACTGTAAATAAATGATGGAAGTAACCATTGGTAGCCCACCCATTGGTTTGGTTTGGTTCAGATTTTGTCTGTCAGCTACTGCTAGTGCTGGCTAGTTAAATTTTGTTACAAGGAGCATAAAACAAAATAGACTTACCAGAAAACCTCACCAGCCAACTCCTTAGAGTTGACAAAGTGGCACCCTCCCATAACTTTATGCCTTAAACGGGTCATTTCTATAAAAAATTCAGTTCCCCGTACAGTCATGAAGAGGGGGAAATAGCTATAGACACCCAAACTGTTTTTTTGTACCAGACTGTAAACGTGTTTATTTCTGCTGTATTTCTGCCAGGAATTGAATCACTTTTGGAGCTAGCCTCAAGTGGCCACTTGAGTAACTGCAGTTTTTGGCACTTGGCATTGGCTTCACTTTTTAACTTGGAGGATGGTCTTAATAATAATAATAATATTGATATTAATTGATATTAATATGAGTCTCTTCTTATTTGTGTTATCACACTGCTGATAGCTTTCCAAAGCTTTCCTCATGAACTTCATATATCATTCACTGTGGACTTCCTGGATCTTCTCACATGCAGTGTACCTGTAATATTTCACCCACACAAACAAATTGCCTTTCAGTAATATTTTTGGTATAAACACTCACTAATAAAAGAACAGTATGTCTCTTCCTCTTAGAAAAGTTCTGTGTGGGTTTCACAAGAGCCCTCAGTGCTAACGCTAGTACTGAGTTGATCACAGGTTCACTTTGCTTCCTCTTATACTTCTCTAAAGAACATGAAACAGATTTGATTCTTAAAACTATAAAATAGTAAATTGTCTGCTTTTAGCCTTTATAAACTCTTTAAACCTTATCAGCTCTACAAAGTGTATTGCAATATGTTTTTCACTCACCCTTTCACACACATACACACACACCCCAGTGGCAGAGCTGCCATTCATTATAAACAGACATCTGCATATGAATATATATAATCTGGTACCAAAAGACATGGGACTTTTGGTACCAGAAGCAGTCTTTGGCTGTATGCAGCTAAAGAGTCAGTGTGGACAGCAAAAGAGGGACTGCATTTGCAGAAAACCACATGGTGTCATCTGATGATATGTAAACTTTTTATTCCTCTTTTTTAAAAATATATCTGCATTTTTAAACAATGAGCTACAGACAGAACAGGAAGTCTTAGGTTGGGTTTCCACTGGCTACAGTAGAAACTCAAAAAAAAAAAAGTCAGCAGACTAGCCAATGGGTCCCCAAAATGGGGGTTAAGTGGGTTTACATAGAGGACCAAGAATTGGAGCGCAAACCCCTGCAATCAGTGGACAACTCACTCTACCACCTGAACCACATTCCCCTAGTAATTTTTTTCTGTTATATAAGAATTATAATGAAAACAAATCATAACTGTTCATTGTGTTTGTGTATTTCATGTGTAGCACACTAGTTTGCATATGCTTAATTTATGTGATGCATTTTGCTTTATCAGTCAGCTTGGATATGAATAAAAATTTCCTTTATTTTCATGGAATCAGGTTTATATTGCAGCTACAGCAGGGGTATACAGCACCTGTCGGCAACGCAGTTTAGTGTCTGACTCAGTGTCCTGAGAGTATTGAACCTGCTTAAAAGTTTAAGGTTTGTCCATCCAGCCTTTGCCCTCAGATTGTCTGCATGGTGGTCGATGTTAGAGCCACAGTGGGACTTCCGTTTGTGTGAGGCAGCAGTGATTTAATTGAAAAGGAGCTGATTTAATTTGGTTGGAGCAAAGTCTAAACCTTCTGATATATTGGGAGCTGCTTCTCCATTCCCCAAAAGTTATACGGGCATCTATCACTTGTTGTGATGGCAGCTTTATGTGTTTCTGGCAGAGTGTCAAAGGTGGCACTGTGAGTGGACTTCAGATCATTCTGACAGACTCAGAAACAAAATGGAAATCAAATGGCACAGACTGAGGCTTCTGGTTTCTTTTTGCTGTTGTTGTTCATTCAAATGCACGCATCATTTATTTGAAATGACCCAAGGCTGCAGCTATTATTTTTATTAGCAATTACTCTGTTGATATATTTCTCTGTTGATAGTTTTGTCCTTCAGTTTCCAGGGTCCAAGATGACATCTTAAAATATCTCGTTTTGTCTGACTAACAGTCCAAAACCCAGTGATATTCGCTGCACAATGATAAACGGAAAAAAACAAGCAGTTGCTATAGAGAAGCTCAGACCAGTGAATGCTTGGTAGTTTTGCTTAAGGGGATATTTTTGACATTTTAGGAAATGCACTTAATTATTTTTTTTGCCAAGATTTAAATGAGAAATTTGATACCATTATTGTTTTGTCTCTACAAAGCCACAGCCAGCATTTGCTTAGTTTAGCTCATAGACAGTCTGCGGTTTAGCTTAGCAATAGGACTGGAAACACTGGGCTCTTGAGTCTCTCCAAAGGTTATGAAAATTGCACCTTGACAGCTAAAGAGTTAACATGGCATATTTTGCTTGTTTAAATTGCAGAAACAAGGCCCATGTCCTGAAACTATTTTTGGCCAGAGGCAGTGACTTCCTGGATTCACCTAGTATTCCTGACATAAACCAAATTAATTCTGTTCCTTTTACACCTCGTTATTTCTACAGGTAAAACAAGCAAGATATGAGTTTTTAATTTCATTCAAAGGTCCTGGTTGGTAGATTTTTTTTTTTTTTTTCAAAAAGACAGAGACAGGTTAACTTCCCCAGGTTCTGGGTTTTATGACAGAATTTCAGAATTCTTTCAGTGCCGTGTCTCTCTCTTTTTATGTCTCTGCTACCCAGGACCTAACCTAGCAGTGACCATGGATACAACAGTCTGCTGTGCACCAGCGCAACATAGCCCATCACTGTAAACTGCCAAATACCCAGTTTACCCTGCACTTACTATCTCCTGTAACCTTTGAATATCATGAAATTTCTATCATTTAATTTGTTGTCAACTCAACTTTATTGACATCTTCATGAGAGCATGACAAGGACAATAGGGCAGGTGGGACCATGTGGTGACTTAACAGTCTCCATGGCATCAGCTGAAAGGACTGCTAGGCTGTGGCACACAAAAAATGAACTTGCTTGACATTATTATGAATTAAACTGCCTATCAGATGTAATTACTCATCAACTGAAGGTGCCAGAAGGCCATTCCATATATTCCTCCATTCTTTTATCCAAATACT
>VUQI01002131.1:0-12490 GCA_015106735.1 Paratilapia polleni | reverse complement strand
ATCACCTTCACCTCTGAGATCCCCGAGCTGCTGCCTGACCACATCACCCTGCTCCTCGAGGGCTCTGGAATCACTCTGTCTGCTGACCTTTCATCCCAACCAGTGCTTGGCTATGACCCCAGCCTCACACCACGGCGCTCTTTCATTGTCAGGTACAAGACTGTAGTCATGGGTTTGGCAATTTTTAAGTGTGTGCATGTGCTCCAGTTTTTTTTTTTTCATATTACTATTGAGTCTCTATATCAAAGTATTAATATTAAAGTCTTAGCTTGTATGTCGATATGTTTGTTTTTCTTTGAATCTGTGCATCTCCCTGTTGCCTGACTCACCAGAGTACAGACTATCCAGGACACCCGTGTACTGATTACAGCTCACCCACGTTGACTTTGCTGTCATGGTCCCAGCAGAGTGTCAGGATATGAACATAGTGATGAGCCAGCTCCCTCATGCGCTGGCTGTCATGTAAATCTGGCACATATCGAGCAACAGCATTACATTTCCATTTTTACATTTTATACGTATAGCAGATGGTCTTACCTGCAGTGACATGTAATATGTGCAGCAGTGGAAATGCATCAAAAATTTGCAAAAGTGATACTAATACTAAAGCTTTTAGGGTGAAAAGTATTTTTTTTCTATAATGATTAGAAGAAAATCAAAGAGTTGAACAAGAAAAACATATATAATATAGAATATAAGGAAAGACAGAATCAAATGGGAAAGGTGACAAAAGTCCACAAAAATAGAAAAACCTTGAGAATTTATTGAGTGGAAAGATAGGGCATATGAGGTACTTCTTTAATAGAAGAAACTTGTAAAAGTCTGATGTTCTGACCGTAGTGGGGAGGTCACTCCACTATTAAGCTCAAGGAGGCAGAGGAGGGGGGTTCAGGCTGGAAGGATGACCAGGTCGTAGCAAGGAAAGGAGAGCTAAGTGGATTATAGGGACAGCTTGCAGAGCACTGGATGGAGTGCAGGGTGTGTCTATAGCCTGGCGGTACAGTGTGCAAGCAGTGGTCCCTTTGCAGCCTCACGTGCTAACACCAGGGCCTGAAATTAGATACAGGCATCCACCGACAGCTAGAGGATGAAAAACATTATTGATTGCCATGAAGAAAACAGTGCTGTTAAAGGAGCAAAAAAAAAAGGGAGAATGCTTATAACGGTATGTTAAAAAAAGATCAACACAGTATTTGGAGATGAACCAGTGATAACAGAAGAACAGAAAAAAATGCATACAGATTTTTACAAGATGTAAAGTAACGCTTGACTCTTGTTACTTATTCGTCTATACTTATACTTACTCGTGTTTTTTATTTATTTATGTTTTTCATGATGTGTTGTTGAAGTCTGCCACCTTGACACTGACTTGACAGTAGAAAGAAATCCGATAAACTGAAGTTAGGGACCGTCTTGAAATTGAGTGCCAGTGACTTAAAGCTTGTCAGTAGTTTTTTGGGGGTTTTTTATCAGTGACATTTCATACTAGTTTTGCATTCTTCCTAGCCTTCTCCAATCATGCACACATGTATATTGAACTTTCTTTTTTCTTTTTTAAAGGGGACCTCTTATGCTCAGTTCCAGCTACATAAAACTCTTCTGGGACTCCACTATAGTACAGTAGAGTAGAGTAGACTACACTGTCTGAAGCAAGCCATTTAATCTCCTACTGAAAAATAACATTTCTCATTCTGAAAACAAATTGCATACTTTGATCAAAGTGCAATAACTTTTCCATGTGAAAGAAGGCTCCATTAGTGAAATAAATGTCTACTAAAGTTCTACTTTAAAGCCACAAACATATAGTAAGCTAATGTCACCTCATTAACTGCTTGTTACCATTAATCACTTTCATCCATCCATCCATCCATTATCTGCTGTTTATCCGGGTCCAGGGACAGCAGTCTCAGGAGAGACACCAGACCTCCCCTCTCCTCAGCCACCTCCTCTAGCTCTTTCAGGGAAAGACCAAAGTATTCCCAAGCCAGCTGAGAGATGTGATCTCTCCAAGGTATCCTGGGTCTGCCCTGAAGCCTCCTCCTGTTAGTGCATGCCTGGAACACCTCAAGTGGCTCCTTTTGATGTGGAGGAGTACATCTACTCTGAGCCCCTACTGAATGACTGAGTTCCTCAGCCTGTCACCACTTGTATCTGCGATCTCATTCTTTCAGTCACTAACCACAGCTCATGGCCCATAGGTTAGGGTAGGAACGTAGATCGACTGGTCAATCGTCAGCTTCGCTTTCACACTCAGCTCTTTCTTCACCACAAGAGACCGGTACAGAGTCCACATCACTGCAGACGCTGCACCAATCCGTCTGTCAATCTCCTGCTCCACTCTCTCCTCACTTGGGAACAAGACCCCAAGATACTTAAACTCCTCCACTTGCGGTAGCAACTTGGGGTAGCAACTTGTTCACAACCCAGAGTCACTCCACCCTTTTTCAGCTGAGAACCATGAGCTTGGACTTGGAGGTGCTAATTCTCATACCAGCTACATGGCTGCAAACTGCCCCAGCGCAAGCTGGAGGTCTGATGAAGCCAAGAGAACCACATCATCTGCAAAGAGCAGAGACAAGATCCTGAGACCACCAAACTTGACACCCTCCACACCTTGGCTGTGCCTAGAAATTCTGTCCATAAAAATTATAAATAGAATTGGGGACAAAGAGCAGCCCTGGTGGAGTCCAACACTTACTGAGAACGAGTCTGACATATTCCCAGCAATACAAACCAAGCTCTTAATACGGTTGTACAGGGATTGGATAGCCTGCAGCAACAGGGCTAATACCCCTGGACACCCCAAGGGACACAATCAAATGCCTTCTCCAAGTCTGCAAAACACATGTAAACTGGTTGGGCAAACTCCCACGCACCCTCAAATATCCTCAAGAGGATAAAGAGCTGGTCCAGTGTTCCATGACCAGGACAAAAACTGCATTGTTTCTCCTGGATCCTAGGTTTGAATAACAGACGGAGTCTCCTCTCCAGTACCTTGGCTTAGACCTTCTGAGGAGGCCGAGGAGTGTGATCCCACTGAAGTTGGAACACACCCTCCGGTCCCCTTTCTTGTAGAGGGGAACCACCACCTCAGTCTGCCAATCCAGAGGCAACACCCCAGATCTCCAGGCACCATTGCAGAGATGTGTCAACCAAGAAAGTCCCACAGCATCCAGAGCCTTGAGGGGCAGATGTCATCCACCCCAGGGGCCCAGACTGTAACAGTTAATAGAATTATGAGTAATTATAAAGAGTAGAGTACAACCACTGCCTTCAGTGAAACTATAGTCACAAGCAATTAGGTCAAATACAAGACAAACATTTCAATGAAATGTTACTTGCAGGTTGCAGTTCTGACTGTTCAACATTTCCCTTTATAGATGGAACAACCTTGTCTTTTAGCATTAGCCTAGCTGAAAGTACAGCTTCATACTGATCTTTGTTGTTGAAAGAGTCCTATGTGAAGTGGCATGAACAAACAAACATGTTGGCTTTTGGCTGTTGTTGGTCATTTCTTTTTTTCTTTGTAAAAGTCAGACAAATTAAAACAACCAAAAAGGAGATATCCTGTTTGCTCCAGAGCAGAGCAGTGGAAATATTTCCAAGTTAGACTGTTCTCAGACCCAAAGCTCTTTTTTGCCTATGTTTACCATGTGAGAAAATCTTACCCGTTTGACCTGAATCAGACCAAAGAGAGAGGAAAAAATATTAGAAATCAAGCATTAAGAGCAGTCTAAGGCCTAAGCTTTTTGCTCACAGAGATTATGTGCACATATGCAAACCTCATTATTAAGCCGTGTCCATGTTTAATATGAGGAACCACTATTGTGACAGCACATGTAACAGATAATAAGAAAAAAATCATAACAGGTCATATAGATCAACAGAAATTTTAAACCTGTTGGTGAAACTAGAGGAAACATGGTATATTAACTCAAAATGGAGCTAAATTTATAGATAACATGCACAGAATGTGCTGTGTAGGTACAGAAAAGTGTGAAATCACAGTTCTATTCTCGTCATTCAGAAGTGTAAAGGTTTGATGGTTGGATAGTTTACTAAGGGAAATTAAAGTGTTGAGTGAAGAGTTTGTATGCTCTCCAAGCTGTGCAGAGTTTGCACAGCAAAAGAGTTTAGTTAATGGCAAAGTTAAGTTTGAATGAAATACGTTTTCCATATTTTTTTATCACACTATGAGTGTGTGAGTTAAAGCATCTCTGACCCACTGCAACCCTTTGCTGTTAACAGCTGCAGTTTTAATGTTTGAGTAGTTTCACTCACTAAGCCACTGTATAATTCATACTGTAGCCTCCCACAACTACATGTGGAGGCACATTATGTCTTGTAGCAATCAGATTGCATTTAGGTACAGAAAAATATACAGATAAATATAAACTCACAGAGCAAGTTCGATCCATTGATGCACTGGCCCCAGCATCTTATGGTAAATCTTTATAATATTTAGATCTTGCAGTCAGGTAATTCATACAATAATTTGAGGGAAACGGCACCCTTTTGAACACTGCAGCAATCACAGGTTGGATGTTGTGATGAAGATAGCAGCAATCAAAATCAAGCTGTTTCGCAGTTCCTGTCACACAGAGCTGATGGTGTTTACATTGCAGCAGTCTGCTGTTTTGTTTTCTTGGTGTTGCTCTATTAGATTATATTATTCTGTGTGTATGTCAGTTGTAATCATTTGTGTTGCTGATTAGCATCTCCATTTGGAAACTGAGACTAAGCACTGATTGAGTTGTCTTGTGCCAGCCTGCAGTTTCTTTTTACTGCATTAAGACCCTCAGCTGTTTTTGTAAACAAGTCCGCATGATGATGAGAGATTTTGATGAGCGTGTTTTCTTTCTTCTGTATGAGTCTGGGATGTTTAAAATAATACTTACATCTCCTTATATATATTAAAAGTTATTGATTCCTGTTATTCTTTCTTTTCTTGCCCTTACTGAAAGAGAACAAGAGATCCCTTGATAACAGAGTTTCACTGTACTGTAGGTTTATGGCAGCTGAAATCCACAGTTGATTTTCTGATTTTACATTCTTAAAGTTAATTAAAGCGAATTAACTCAATAATTAGCTTTGGCAGACAGAATGATACCCGCTTGATTTATGAAATAAATCAAATCTCGCTATTTTCTGAGCAATCATGAGGAGATAGGGACACTATGGGCCAGAATAAGGATGTTAACTTTAAGTTTTAGAGATGCCAGACTGCTCGAGCCTCACATTAACTTTAGCTGAATTTTAAATGCATTTCACAGCAGGATGATGTCTGCAGATTTTGTCCTTCATCATTTAGATTGGAATCAAGTCAAGAAGCGGTCTCTTCACAGCCACTATAGACATAAGGAACAAAATCTTTTTTTTAAAAAACTATGGGTATGTGAGTAATATATTAAGACAGACAGAAAAAAATGTGAACCTATCCTGAACTATTGTCTCTAGCCTATGGTTGATCATAGTGCCTTCCTCTCCAGCATGCTAACAAGGCTGACCCTGCTAGTATACATTGTTCCTTCCTTGTTCCTTCCTAAAGGAAATAGGAAGGAGTAGGCTAAAGGAAATAGCCTACTCTCACCTCACCTAACACCAGCCCCACTTGGTGATGACACTGACCCTCAGCTATATATTCACCGGTTTGCGCCACTGCTGCTTCTTTTGCTGAAATTCTTTAGCAGATCTTTTATCTCACATGAAACTTCGTGCAGTTCTTCTCACACCACTGTGCTATACCAGAATTCAATCTTGCCCTTCACAGTAAAGCAGCAACTCCGGAGTCTGAGTGACTAGAGGCAGTAAAGGTGAACCCCGGCAGGGAAGCAACGTTCTCATCAGTCACATTGTTGTTCTCATTAGGCCTGTCAACCTGGGGTAGGTGCAAGCGGCCTGGTCTGCACAATGAACCTCTTCAATACCGCGCTTAAGTTATTCACTCTATTTTTATTCTCTTTCCCCATTTGGCTTGCCGCCTTGTACCAAGTAATCCTCATCCCACTCAACACCTCCTTCACACTGTTTTGTTGTAATTTGTCTTCAATTATGTCCGTATGTATCTATCTTTTATTCTCCTTCTCAGCACTAACAGACCAGCTTAACTACCTCCCTGGAACCCTTTTTTTCTACCCTAAGAAGGGATCTAATTTCCTTTGTTTTCCAGTGCATGTTTAAAGTGAAGCAAATAAAACAGCTAACTGTTTAATCAAATAGAAGGGTCCACAGTGAAATTGCAGTGTTATGCAGCTGGGGAACGCTGCTTTGTCCTCTCATTGTACCCCGCAAGACATGTTCCATTCTATTAGCTCAAAATAGTCCTGTAGAGTCTCCACTGGGATCACACTCTTACGGTATCAGTAACAACATGAAGTTGTCTATTGGCTCCTATTGAAAGACATGCAAAAGAGGTTGTGTTTAATTTGGAAGAAACTGGAAAAAGCTACCATAGGATACAGCATTCTGAGTAAGCTGTACTTTGCTGGAAGGGAAGCTGCACTAGTTCAGATTGGAGATGATTAAAGCATGAGCAAAGAGCTGTCCAGAATCCTCAGAGAGGAAAAGGCTGATTTGATGGATGGTGTGCAGTGTTAACCTGCAGTATCGGGCTGTGCTTGCAATGAAGGCTGTGCACAGAAGTTGCTTGTCTAGAATCTCACTATGGATGTTGGCGGTTTGGGCAGGAGTCAGTATTCTTCTAATGCTATCTGTGGTGCAAAACTGAATTTGACAAAGGACAGATCAGTGTTGTTGAAATTGGTGTGGTGGGTAAAAGCAGAGAAACCCATGTCAACTGGAGCTTTAGGTGGTGGGGAAGACAGGCAGAATGTGTTTCTGGCAATGCAGCAGTGGTATAAAAGTATAAATGTGTATCTGTATCAGTGTACTGTGTAGAATATAATCCCTGGACTGTATATTTAGCTGCTATATTAGTTATTTGTCCAATCTACTTTCTGTCCTGCTGGCCTGGTAAGGATGGCAGTTAGGAATGTTAGTTGGTGAGTTGATCCACAGCTTTTCTCAAGAACATTTGGTGAATTGTGATGAATTTTTGTGTAGCCATTCATGATCCCCTAAAAGATAAATCTTCATAACCTTTCCTCTAGAGCCACATTAGGTTCACATTTGTAGTTTTGAGTAAATTGTCCCAAACAATCTGATGGAAAAACCCAAAACACCTCACTTGGGAGGCGTCCAGTGAGGTGTTTCGGGCATGTCCTACCCGGAGGAGGCCCCAGGGCAGACCTAGGACCCGCTGGAGGGATTATATCTCTCGGCTGTCTTGGGAACGACTCGGTGTCCCCCTGGATGCATTGGAAGAGGCGGCTGGGGAGAGGGAAGTCTGGGCTTCTCTGCTTAGACTGCTGCCCCCGCAATCCAAACCCAGATAAGTGGAAGAAAGTGGATGGATGGATGGATGGACAATCTCATGGATTGCCATGAATTATTGACATACACATTCATGTTCTCCTCAGGTCAGTTTACATAACTACATTTAGCAGCATCATGTAGTGTCTGCACTTTATGTTTACTGTTATTTAGCAAATGTTAGTATGCTAACATGTTAAGCTACTGTGGTAAAACTGCTTAACATCTAAATAAGAGCCTTGCCTCTGAGAGCACGTGAACCTGCTGACAATAGCATCCAGCTCAAAGTACTGCTGTAATTACAGCCTCACAGTATTAATACATAGTACTATTTCTAATACATTTTAAAACCAACAGAAATGTTCCTATTTAGAGTGATCTACTCAGAGACGTACAGGCCAGATGGATAAAGAAACTTTTTATAGAATACATCTCCACGATACATCATAATAGCTGTAAGATATTATTGTAAATAATGATGGCCTTTTATAGTTCTGTTAGCTGTAAACTGCCACCTTTCTAAGTCTTCTCAAAAACTGGATTTTTAATTTGAAAGACATCCTATGATGAGCCTCTTTAATTTGTAATAAAAGATAAATAAATAGCAGAAGAGTATTCTTGCCTCAAAGCAAGAAGGTCCTGGGTTCTAATCCACTGGCTGGCTGGGGTGCTTATGTGTGGAGTTCACATGTTCTCCCTGTGTCTTTGTGGGTTCTCTCCGGGTACTCTGGCTTCCTCCCACAGTCTAAAAACATGTTTATTAGGTTAATTGGTGATCCTAAACTGGCCGTAGGTGTGAATGGTTGCCTGTGTGTTACCTCCTGTGATATCCTGGTGACCTGCCTGAGGTGTACCCCATCTCTTGCTCTGTGACAGCTGGGATAGGCTCTAGCCCCACCGCCACCCTGATTTGGATAAGCGAAAAATAATGGATGGATGGAAGACTGCACCTCAGTGGTTATGAGTCACTGCAGTATTACTGAGGTGTATTAATGGGTGAAATTTTTGGAAACAAACAAGAATGTTAAGTCCAATTGCATTATCCTTTTAGCTCTTTGTTTGGTCTATTCTAACTCCACAGGAGAAACAATAGTTCTTTAGCTGAAACTACAACACTGAACATTTTTTTTGCTGAAAACTGATGCTTGCTTTGGTCAAAAATAACAATCAGATTTAAAGTTGCAGTTTCTGTTAATCATGATGTTCCAATTTTACTTCTGGCTTTTATACTTTGTTGTTTAAACTTGTAAACATGTGACTTTACAAGTTGACAAGAAGCTACAGTATTGGTACATCTAAGAGCTCTTTGCCTTGACAAGGAGCTCTTATCAGTAGTTTGGTTCCTGTGTGTATTCTTATGATGGAGCAGTGACTTACGTTCACCCTTGTTTTTTTTAAGCTGAGAAGAGCATGTCTTCTTTGCCCGGTCCATCAAAGGATACAGCCCTTCTACTGGCACATCACTTGCGACTTTCTGTCCAATTCTTCCATGCCTATTACTGGTGTCTGTGCACCACTAATGAGTTTTCCCTTACCACCAAAAGCCCTGGCTAAAAGGACTTGTTGATCCTCTCTCTGAAATGCAGTGGAGCTTGGGGAAAGAGTCTGTGATTAAATGTTCTTCTCTCGGGAAGTTCTCTGCAAAACTTATTACACTTGTCAGGTACATGCTTAGATGCACTTCGCTGCATGAACTGTATCATTCCCTCATCCTCCCTGTATTTCTCTTCACACACACACACACACACATACACACACACACAATTTAGCATTTTTTTTTTATGTACAACAATTAGATGGAATACAAGCATTAAAAATAATTGCACTCGGAAAGCGGAAATATATGTGCTTCTAAGTGTTTTTGCTGAAGCTGTGTGAAAGCATAAATAAACATGAGTATCAACACACACACACACGCCAAATCTCTCTTGACTGACAGCATCTGCATTCAGAAATGGTAAATATGTTAACCTGTTAAGTGGCTTTGTGGTCCCACCTGATGCAGAGATCATTTCAGAATCAGATGAAGGAGAAATATATGAAAGCTCAGGGATTCAAGCAGAGGGAATTGATGAGAGGAGGAGGTGAATGGCTTATATAAGGTAGCTTTCACTCTTGTCTCTGATGTTCCCTCTGTTCACTTTTTGTTCATTTGAAATTAGTAGGCGGAGAGGTTTTATTGATTTGCCTGTAGCACTTTGTGTACATCTTCAGCATGTAAGCCTAATATTTATGTGAAAAGATGCAAAGCCCTTGCTTAAAAGGCAATGCATAATATACAGTATCAGCTATTCACTGTTTTAGCTGCTAAAAATAGTCTTTCAACAAAGTGCTTATACGAATGCCTGTGAAAGGTACCTTTATGATTCACTGATCCCTAAAGTCCTGTGCAAAAAAAACCTCATAGAGACTATATATAAAAGATGGACTTATGCCTGAATCCCACCAGGAGTGGCTCCATCACATTTCACTTGTGAGTCCACAAAATGCAAGTGTCCCAAAAAGTGGGTCTATTTTTGACATAAGCCAAATCAATCAGCATAGAGCAGAGGAGGGCAAGAAGTCAGGCACAGGAAAGGCATTGAACATCAGTAAAATTTCAAAATAAAAGACCCTGTGTAAACTAAATGTTCTGTTTCTGAAATATTCCTGGTGTGATTTTAAGAGATACAAAAGGCCGAACAAATCTGCTTCACAGACCCACACCCAGTGTATACCCAGGGTTAGCCTTAATATACAGTCTATAAAACCATTCTCAGGCTCTTTGAATATGAAGAAATATTTAATTTTATTGCATTAAACAAGTGAAAGTTCACAAATAGTTGTTTACTCAACGTAATTGGGTGTTACCCACATTCCTAGAATGGTTTACAAAAACATGGTTAGTATACAACTATAAAGATTCACCAATTTTTAGATCACATATTCTTATTACCACTGTAGAGTCCAATTAAAATGGACTTTATATTTAGTCTTTTTAATTAGAGAAAGACAGATTGGCACAATTGGATTTTGCTCATAAAATGATCCCACGCATATTCTAGTATCTTTACTTCACAATCACGTTTCTTACCCTCCAAGTACTTTATCATTTCTCTCTTTCATGCACTGCTCATGTCTTGCTATCTTGCTCACCTTGTATCTCTATCTGTCGTCTCTCTCTAAGGGTGCTTGTGTGTGCTCGTGTGTGTTTGTGTGTGTCTGGTATTCTTTTGGGCTTTTCTCTCCTGATGATCTCCTCTCATCCTCCGTGGAGCAGGCTTAATTACAGTGTGACTCTTCGCGCTCTGCTTGGTGCTGATTAAAAAGGACACTGACGCTCCATAGGGAAAGCATGACTGGGAGTTTGTTCACTTTCATGCACACTCTGCTTATCGCTGTCTGACCAGCTCCATTACCATGGCTTTGAGGCCCAGTTTGTAATTGCCTCTCTTTATTACTGTGCCTACATGTCAGGCCAGGGAACAAGGACCCGCCGCATCCGGAGAGAGTGTGTGGCAAGCCAGGAATGCACACACATACGCACACATGCACAATATGAATCTGAATGCTACAACCCAGGCCAGGCACAAAACAAAGCATTTTGAAAGTGAGCTAGTGCCGTGCTGAGAACAACTGACCTAATAAAATAGAGGCCCTTGAATACTCACACATAAAAGGCCTGACTTAGCCAGATATGGTTAACAAGCTAAAGGTTTCACAACTCATTCTTTTCAGGTTCTTGTCTGTGGTCACAAGGTAATCTGTTACCAATTTCCCCTCAAAAGAGTTGTAGAGATAGAGAGTAAAGAGCTGTAACAATTGCCTTTATTCTTATTTAAACAAGAGTTAACAATAACACTAGTTTTGAAAAGGCATAGCAATATGTTTAGCATTCAGAGTGCATAAAAAGATGGCCATAAAACTTGATGTCATCCATTGGTTTGTGGACTCTAGCTTTATTGCCATTGCTGTCTTTATTTATTTATTGATTTTGGAGCTGGAAATGACCATATTAAGACAGGGTAGAGTGTTAAGTTATCAGCTAATGCTAGCAAACTCCTTTAGCCAATATCCATAGACTGCATGGTGGAATTGTACTGAGGCATGTAAAGTTGGGCATTTTGGGACATTTTTGCCATTTGAGGAACTGCAGTTCTTGGCACTTGGCACAGGTCTCCAGTCACAGTGACAATTCTACTGTGCTGTTGTGATTTTTAGCAGATCTGATGTATAACAAAGTCACAGGTTAGCATTTTTCGCTTGCTAATTTATTGTTTCTCACAAAACACAAAGTACAGATGAGGCTAATGGAAAGGTCGTATTTTGAGAATAAGTTGTCGAAAGTCAAAGTATTGGGCAAATGTAATTTATTTAATTAATTTCAATTTAATTAAATTTAGTTTTGCCCTGATGATTGTGTTAGATCAGGGGTCTCGAACCTGCGGCTCATGAGCCACATGTGGCTCTTTTGCCCATCTCCAGTGGCTCCCTGTGGCTTTTAGATAAAAACTAGGATAGGAATATAGAAATGAACAATGGATTTATTATTATTTATTTTTTTTTTTTACAGTTTAATTTGTATTCATCATTACTTTAAGTGATTCTTTTAACTGAAAAAAATATGTATTCTACACACTATTTTTTTTTATTAACTTATTTCATTACTTTGTATTTCGTTGTTTCATTCAATATTTCATTTAACTAAAATGTGTGTCATAGCCTTTGTCTGTCACTTGCTGCTTTATTGTCTTAATTTTGCTAGCAGCGGTTAGCATGGATGTAGACATACAGCTCCGGAAAAAATTAAGAGACCACTCCAAAATTATCACTTTTTCTGATTTTGCTATTCATAGGTATATGTTTGAGTAAAATGAACATTTTTATTTTGTTCTATAAACTACTGACAACATAACTCCCAAATTCCAAATAAAAATATTTTCATTTAGAGCATTTATTTGCAGAAAATGAAAAAATTGTCAAAATACCAAAAAAGGTCCAGTGTTTTCAGACCTCAAATAATGCAAAAAAACAAGTTCATATTCATTTTTAAACAACACATTACTAATGTTTTAACTTAGGAAGTGTTCAGAAATCTATATTTGGTGGAATAACCCTGATTTGCAATCACAGCTTTCAT
>VUQI01002130.1:17994-42793 GCA_015106735.1 Paratilapia polleni | reverse complement strand
AGTTCATGATTCAACAATAAGAAAGAGACTGGGCAAAAATGGCATCATGGGAGAGTTCCAAGGAGAAAACCACTGCTGACCAAAAAGAACACAAAGGCTCGTCTCACGTTTGCCAAAAAACATCTTGATGATCCCCAAGACTTTTGGGAAAATATTCTGTGTATATTAATATCCTGAGATGAAAGTTGAAAGTTTGAGTCCCGTTACATCTGGCATTAAACTAACACAGCATTTCATAGAAAGAGCATCATACCAACAGTCAAACATAGTGGTGGTGGTAGTGTGATGGTCTGGGGCGGCTTTGCTGCTTCAGCACCTGGACGACTTGCTGTAATTGATGGAAACATGAATTCTGCTCTCTACCAGAAAATCCTGAAGGAGAATGTCTGGTCATCAGTTTGTTCCCTGAAGCTCAAGAGCACTTGGGATATGCAGCAGGACAATGACCCAAAAACACACCAGCAAGTCCACCTCTGAATGACTCATAAAAAAAAAAAGAAAACACAAATATGTGACAAATATGCTAAAAACTAAGAAATCAGGAAGGGGGCAAATACTTTTTCATGGTACTGTACCTGCTAATTAGTGCTAATCACCAGACTAATAAAGGAACAGAATTTCACTCACCAAAACTGAAGCACTAAGTTCTTAGATGGGCTGTGACTCACAGCAGGCCACAATATTAGTCAGATAATTCAATTTAAATGCTCCAAAATGCTCCAACAGCCCAAACATGGTAAAGAGGTCGAGTTCATTGCCTCCATTTAGTGAAGGTGAGACCTTGCAGACTCTGACTGGCTGCTGCCTGTCAACCAGTGCAGCCACGCACCATCTCCAGTACCCAGCTGGATGAGTAATAAAAAAATTCACCCCACTCTGAGTTGTTATGTGGTGGCAAACAATCAATAGAGGCCCATACTTTTGTAAAAGACTATAAATAAGCTTTTTAATGCTGTAAAATTGGACATTTTAACATGGGAGTCTATCAGGTTTGACTCCCTTTTGAAGCAGCCTCAAGTGCCACCCAGAGGAACTGCAGTTTTTCACAGCACCTCTGCGTTGGCGTCATTTTTCAGCTCTGGTATTTGGCCCTTTATTAAACCGAGCTAAGCTGCAGTGCTTCAGCACACCCTTCTGGTGGTCACACACATTTCAAATGCTTTTCTGCATTCGGTTTTGTGTTCCTGAATTCATTACAGTGCTATTTTCAGGTTGTTCGTCTGTTCAGACATTTTTAATACCAGCCTCCACTAATACTGACATTAGCATTCAGCTCAGAGTAGTGTTTTAAGTCTTGCAGAAAACTTAGCATGGCTGTAGACTCTCTCTTTTTCTCTATGTTTTTTTTATTTCCTTCAGAGTACCAGATGTTAAGAGGCAATCCTATGGTGCTACATTTTCCCCTCAAATTTCAAGTGTAATGAGATTTTGCGACTGGACACACAGCAAGGTTACAATATGAGGACAGCAGCTGTGAGGGTGTGAGATAAGAACAGATTGGCCCGTTGATAGCAGAGAGGAGACGGTTTCAGTCTGGAATAGCTGATTTTCTGATTCAGCGCTCAGAGCTCCTTGATTGTTTTGACAACCTGCTAAGATATTCAGGAGAAAGACCGCTACAGCTCATGAAATTTGCAGATCCTGATTGACTGTAGGATATTTTCATAGAAGCCATCCATATGTATGGTGTGTGTGGGTGGGTGTGTGTGGACTGGTTTTATCTGAGATGGAGGACTTGGATATCTTTCTCAGCTGGTCTCTTATAGGATTTGAGAAAGGAGGGGCAGACTTCTCTATCCATCAGGCTTTCTTACATCAAGCAGACTCACAGATTTTGTATCTTTTTAAAAAATCTTATTCACCTCTGCCTGGTCATACTTGACTTTCCTTAGTCTTTGTACATTGTGACAGACCCCAGAGGCTTTTCCACAGGTGTGAATGTACTTAATTGACCGCACTGGGCTGTAGCTACAGTAGGATTGTATAGCTACGGAAGCCAAGAGGCCACAAGTCCCAGTTTCCAAACACCACCACAGAAAACCAGACTGCAAAATGAAAATATGAGTTTCATTATTTGAAGTTTTCATATTCTCTAAAATATATTTCCCAGTTTGAAAGTGTAAATTCTGGCAAACTTCCTGCAAAGCCAGGGATAAATTTTTTTAATGGCAATTTGGAGGCAACAAACAGCAACAACAAAATGTAAAGACAACACTGATTGAACAGATTGATTGTTAAAACCACTTTATTAAGGCAAATAATTGCTAGCAAATACTTGTATTTTTTATACTTCCAGCAGTTTATGTCCAGTATTATCACCTAAATCTGACATTCACTTTCTAAAATAAAATAAATACATTTTGTAACCTGATAATGTTAGGGTCCATAACATGGTTCTTTCATTCACTAAGCTCGGCTATTCATTTTTATATACTATTGTTATCGAATGGATCGGGGGGCAGTATAAAAGATGGAGGGGGAGGTTGGGTGCCGGTTTAACTCACTGGGTTGTGGAGGCCACCAATAGGCTGTAAGGCTAATGCAGAGGCTGGTGTTCAAATTTGCCCTCAGGCCATTTACTGCCTTTCTCCCAGCTTTCCTGTCTTCTCTTTACTTTTCTTTCACAATAAAGGCTAAGTAGCTACATCCATCTTATATAATCTCTATGGAATGCATGTTAGCTAAAAATGCTAGCATACATTGTTAGCTTACAAAGCTAGGATGAATTTGTTTCTTATAATGCTAACATGAATTGTTAGTTAACATGCTAACAATCTATCAGAGAACTTTTGATATAATATGGATCTCTCACTCTTTGGACATACACTCACCAGCCACTTCATTAGGTACACCTTGCTAGTATCAGGTTAGACCCCCTTTTACCTTCAGAACTGCTTTAATTCTTCATGACACAGATTCAACAAGGTGCTGGAAACATTCCTCAGAGATTTTGGTCCATATTGACACGATAGCATCAGAAAGCTGCCGCAGATTCGTTGGCTGCACATGCATGATACAAATGAACTCATTGTCATGTTTGAGAAACCAGTTTGAGATGATTTGAGCTTTGTGACACGGTGGATTGTCCAGCTGGAAGCTGCACTGTGGTTATAAAGAGATGGACATGATGAGCAACAATACTCAGGTAGGCAATGTTTTTCCAATCTTCTGTTGTCCAATTTTGGTGATACCATGTGAATTGTAGCCTCAGTTTCCTGTTATTATCTGACAGGAGTGGCACCTAGTGTGGTCTTCTGCTGCTGTAGCCCATCTGCTTCAAGGTTCAACTTGTGGTGCATTCAGAAATGTTCTTCTGCATACCTTGGTGGTAATGAGTGGTTATTTGAGTTCCTGTTGCCTTCATATAAACTCACAGCCATTCTCCTCTGACCTCTGACATCAACAAGGCATTTTTGCCCACAGAACTGCTGCTCACTGAATATGTTCTCTTTTTCAGATCATTCTCTATTAACGTTAAAGATGGTTTTGGAGTATAATCTGAGTAGATTAGCAGTAGAGCACCAGTTTTCTGCAATACACAGACCAGCCCGTCTGCCACCAACAACCATGCCACATTCAAAGTCACTTAAGTCACCTTGTGGTGGTGGTTGAAGATGACTTAAAGAAGTCATCTTCAACCACCACAACCAGCTGCTTCTTGTAAACACATGTAAGTTTCTAAACAGGTACCATCAAGTGAGTGTGTTCTGTTGTAAATCCTTAATGCAATGGGCAAAATCAGTTTCCCTGTAAGAAAAAAACTGAAGGGCATATTGTTATTTTACTCAAAATTCAGACACATTGTCAATACTGCATTTCCAAAAGCTAAAAATAATGCACGGGCTTTTTTCATCTAAAAGCATGTGTAAATAATTATTTTAGCCATTTAGCCTATTCCTATTCCTCGAGGACAACTCAGGAGGGCCTCTGCTGTGACCCCAGCTGAGTTGCTTCCAGTGTTGGTACAACAGGATTAAAAGGAAGTAAAATGGGTCTCCTAGATCAGCTCTGAATGCATGTTAGCCTACAGTGATGCATGCTAACATTTTAGCAACCACAAATGGAAACCTGTTGGTGGCACTAGGGGAAAATTCACCAAAGTCCTTAGAGTTCATCAACATGTCCACAGTGTCATGGCATTTATCTGATAGCTGATCAGATGATCTTCACTGGAATCTGAAAAGTAACCCATGCCATATTGCTAAAACTCCCAAATTGCCCTGTTTTGTTTTTTTGTTGTTTTGTTTTTTACTTCCTGTGAGTTTCTAACATGAAGTATGCAGTAGCTGACTTTGTGAAGTCAGAACGATTCATTTCCACATCATAAATCGGCCATCCACTCACAAAATCCACCCCAAGAAATCCCGCTGACTTCACCGACTGAAAGCTGTTGGCTAATATGCAGATCAGGGGCTGGAGCAGACACTTTCCCCTCCTTTAACTTCTCTCTTTTAATGTATCACCTTGAAATCCACAGGGCATCCTCCCAGGAGTCCCTTTGTCTATGAATGCTAATGGGATCTCTCTATGTTAATAATAAATAGCTGCTGATAAAATAATAAATTTCTAATGTCCCTCTCAGACCTTATTCCCGCTCCTCCGTCTCAGATTAGTTTATCAGGGCTTTTGCCGCCCCCCAAACACTTGGAGCTTAATTATTTAAAAAGCCTGAAAAATTCATATCCTTCTTTTTTTGGGGTGCAAAAGCCATCGTTCAGGCTGTGAAAATTTGGAAAAAGGAGGAGGGGGATGAAATATTAAGCAGCGCACAGGCCCTTCAATTATTTTTCAGATGCATGAATGTTAAAAAACACATGCAGCATTTTGAGGCAGAATTATTCTTATAGCAATATAATACGGCATTGTTAATTATTTAGGGCTGAATCTCCCTGCCGAGACTTTACACATTTAAGTTTAATCACCTTTAGGGAATTTGGATACAATCGCTTGGCTTTCATTTATTTTGTTCACCCTCAAGCTATAAAATTAAGTATAAAAAAGATTTTTTATGCTGCAATTATTAAAAAAAGTGTCCATTTGGGAACACACCCTAGTGGCTTCTAGTCTTTTCACTGGCTTTTTTTTTTTGTTTTGGGTGGTCAGATACTGAAACGCCGTCTACATCCCCTCCCATTAATGTTTAACAGACAACAAAACGTATAAAAAAAGATGTTTCCATTCTCATCTGTAATTTAAGGATTCCTCTGTGTTATACTCTATCCCCAGTATCGCTCCTTCCCAGCCCAAATGCTTTTGTTTGCTGGCTGTCATTGTGCTGTATTATTTAGAGGCAGAACAAACAGAAAGCCTTTCGCTGTCTTCTTCTCCTCTTCCTAATTCATCTGAACACTGGCTCCTCAGGCCTGTCAGTGCATCTACCCACAGGGATCAATTTCACCACTGCAAACCCACTAGATCAGATCAGATGGGAGGCATGCACTTAAAAAAAACCGCCCTCGCTATCTTTGGTACTGGCCCTCTGAGGGTGAAATCTTCCGGGGAGGTTTCCTCACACTGAGGGGAAAGAAAAAAAACTTTTAGGAGAAGAGGTTCCAGATTAATAACAGTTTAAAACTCCTTCATGTAATTGAAACGAACATAAATGGCGATGAGAATTAAATGATGGGCTTGGAGACGTATTTGAGTCTCAAATTAATTTAAATGGCTGCGTGACATGCCCAGAGGTTCTGGGTCAGTTTTTTTTCTCCCTCTGTCTCCTCCTCTGTCCCTGTTTTACCTACTATTTAAATAAAGAACACGAAACTAAAAAGATCTAAAGATAATACTTAAGAGTGAAACATGGCACATAATTGGTATTAAAAGTCAAGAAAAGTTACATTAAATTTAATTTTAAATGTGTGTGAATTGTTTTAGACTTAATACTTTTGGTGTTTTGACTATTGGGCAGAATCTGAAAAAGGGCATTATTATGGGACCAAATTTGTGTCAGTATATCTTAGCACACAAATCACAAAGGCTTGAAATACATATAGTAAAATTATACAACAGGGTTACATTATGTTCTTGCCTTTCATTGACTCATCTGTCTGTTCTGTGGACACCTTTTCCAGTTTGTCTGCCTGTTTTTTCAGTTTCGGTTCTTTTTAAACAGACATGTCAGTGGACTGCAAGTACAACTAGTGGTATGACTTAACTTATTTTCCCCAGTTCCTTCTTCCATTTCTCAAGTCTGGCAATGTTAATGGAAGGTAAAGGCCTTTTTAATATTTATTTGGTTATTTTGAATTACAAATACCAAATGCTGTGACACAAAAATGCAGGAAATTAATCAGATTCATGTCCTCAGACTAACAGTACGTCATTTGCTTTAGTCAGCTTGTGGTCGAGTAATGTAGCATTAAGCTGTATTTTTTATTCTTTATTCAGATCTGCATTAGTTGTTACCACAGCAACAGCTATCTTCCTGAGGTCCACAGATACCACAAAATAAAAAAATAAAATAAAATTACACTCTAGTTAGCCAACAGCTATGTGTGAAGTAGTTTGTGTGGCTGCGAACAAAATAAAAGTTTAACTTTAAACAGGCCACCCTGACTGAGACTCCAGTGTTGATTAATGACTCGTGGTCAGTGCTGTTGTTCAAATGTTCATAAATATTAATGACACTGTCAGCACTCACAGTTACGTATATAATACTTTTAATATTACATGACAGCAGAAAGAAATGGGTGCGTTTCAGCCTGTGACTCTCCTCAGCATTTCTGAAACGCTATATGTAACTCTGACGTTCTCATCAATATATCTTTTTGTTTTTTTTTAGTTTTTTTCTCCATGGAGCTTTTGGGTTTAAAAGTCATTTTGAGTTGAGCAAGCCTGCTTTTTTTGTTTAGCCAACGTTAACAAAACCAGTGTTCCTGTGAGGGTTCCTGTGCGGTGTTTGGGGCAACTGACATCTCTGCCTCTTAACATGTATTATCTATATTGTGTACAACTACACCATTCATAGTGGCATTTCTAAGTCTATTATAAAATTTGCTTGCATCATTTTTTTTTATTTCCACTGCTTGTATCCACAGTCTCATGTTCTTACTACCCAGAGTTTGTGACCATAGGTGAGGGTTGGAATGTAGATCGACTGGTAAATCAACAGCTTTTTTTTATTTTTTATTCCTCCGACAGATGTCTGGGCTCTCCCTTAGGGATAGGGTGAGAAGCTTGGTCATTTGGGAGGGACTCAGAGTAGAGTCGTTCCTCCACATCAAAAGGAGCCAGTTGAGGTGGTTCAGGCATCTGACCCAGGATGCCTCCTAGGTGATGTGTTTTGGGCATGTCCTATTGGGAGGAGACCCCCCAGGGGCAAACCCAGGACACGCTGGAGAGAGTACATCTCTCAGCTGGCTTGGCAACGTGGTGTCCCCCTGGAAAAGCTGGAGGAGGTGGCCAGGGAGAGGGAAGTCTTAAGTGTCTCTGCTTAGACTGCTGCCACTTTCTGACTACTGGAAGTGGTCTGTCTGGTTAGGGAAAGGATGCTGCTTGAGTAGAGCGTGCAGCAGGCAGAACACATGACACTCACTGGCTTGCTGTGAATTCTCTGACAATTACCAGCAGTATTTTCACATGGGTGCTATTGGACATCAAGCTGACTTTGTAAAAAAGCCATGAAGTTGCCAGGTAATGTTGAGAAAACTTCAGGGCTACAGTGCACGTGTGAAAACAGCTATACTAGATACTGGTGGACATAAAGTTAGTACAAAAAGTAAGGAAATTTGTGTTTGGTTGATTATTTCTTTGTTGTAACAATGCTTCTTGCCAATAAATCTCATACCGTTGGAAAGCCTGTTTATTTCCCTTTAAATGGTGCCACATTTGTAAGGAAAATGCATTTGTAGGTTGAGCAGCAGAGTTGAGTATGTGGGTTGCGTCCATGAAGAACTTGTCAAATCTTCTCTTCCAATGCCAAACAGCTTATTCTGCTATTGACTCTTGTTTGGTGTCGGTATAAGATTTATTGCCAAGAAACATTGTTACAACAAAGAAATAATCGACCAAACACAAATTTCCTTACTTTTTGTACTAAGTTTAAATACTTGTTGGACTAACACAGAAGTTAAAGGGCAGTGGGGATGAAGCACTGTAATACCGGCCCACAAAAAAGCCTTGTGTCCGAATTAAACGGAAAGTTTCAGAACTGAAACGTGAGGATACTATAATCATCTGTAGCACTTCAGTATACTTTTGTTGAAACATCTGCACTTTGAGCTCAGTCAAAAGTGAAAATAACTGTTAGCTGCTGCTTTAAAATGGGATTTGGTGACGCATGCACAGTCGGTGCAGGAAATGGTTGGAACTGGAACTCACTACCCAAAGTAAACCAGATGAGTATAGTAGAAAACAGTTTACTCCTTTTTCAGTTCATTGCAATCAAGCTTTACTTCAGTTTGTGGCCTAGCCTGCTAGCTAGATAAATAAATAAAATGTAGGTATTATACTTCTTTAAAGCTCCCTTGGGTGACACATGCACATTTGGTGCCCTTGTAATGTAAGAGCTGCACTGACAAGTCCGTCAAACACACAGAGTCTCCTGTAGACCCTCTGATGAGGAAGTTTACATCATCTTGACCGTACCAGGATCTTGGCGTACTTAAAGAAAGTATAACGCTGGCTTCAAGTGTAAAAAAAACCCCAAACTGTTAACATGTAATTTCTAATGCAGAGTAAGTCCCTGGATGGCCAAGATCACATGTCCTGTCTTTCCATGTGAGCATACCTGTTTTGCTTCTGTTAGATTAGATTTAGGGAAAGATAAGAGTTTGATTTAAAAAAAAAAACAACAAAAAAACACAAAGCTTTCAGTATCATGTTTACAATAATGAATACATGATTAAGGTTATGGAATTGTAACAGACCGTTACTTTGAAATTAAAAGCTGCTTACTGTGTTTCGCAGATATAGTGAGATGCGTCTCGGTTGTGAATTGACGTCTTTTAACCCAAATCACAATTTCTTTTCTAAATCTAACCAAGTACTTTCAGTGTATAAAGGTTTAGGTTTAGCCAAACTGCCAGCAAAACTGAAAGTAGAAACTAACCAATGAGAGAAACAGAACACAGTGATACTGCTTACTTCTGTGTGCCTTAACACTAGTATTACAGTGCAAACATCATCTACATTATCTGGATGGTTATTGTAAAGTTGCAACTGGCCTACAAACCAACTATTTACCAATTAATAAACATTATTAATGATCACTTAACAATAAATAACAAGATTACCAAATAATATTTCACATTACTTAAAAGTATATTGTTTAAATTACATGTACATTCATATACTATGTAGATAATGCCAATAATGCTGATATCATGATAAAAATATTTATGTATATGTATATATAAGTGTATTCCAACCATTGTCTTAACTGCTTTTCCAGTTTAGGGTTGGGGGATTGCTGGTCAATCAAAGAGCTAAATTAATCAGTTTATGTTGTGAAAATAACTATATGTTGTATGTATAAACCAGAATTTGGATTAAATATTCAGCACATTACCTAGTGTGGGGTGTTGGTCTAATAGTTACCGACTACCCAGAGTGAATGGCTGACAAACACCTGCTGTTAATCTTGATAAAGCACTACGTTTAAATGGAAACCCAGCTCATATTGTTGATATATTGATATAAAACAGTTGCTGTACCATTAACATGTTGAGAAAAAAGCATTTTCAAACATTCTTTCATGGCAGACCTGTAGAGATAAAACAGGTGTGAAAGCACAATTTCCTGGAGATGTGAAAAGAAGTGAGCACAGACCTCCATGACTACAAGGTTCCTGTCCAAAAGGATATGTTTAAATTATATGTCAAGAAAAATTTAGGGATTTTTAAAAAAAAAATATAAACAACACTTTTAAGCCATTTACATTTTAATCCATTGTCATTTGTTCCATGGTGAACTTAATGTGTCTTTACTGTCACAGCCATCTCCTTTCTGCGTCCCGACATCAGCATTATAAACCTGTGACGCAAACAGTTTGTTGTGCAGTAAGTTAGCTCAGCAGGATGAGAAATGAGCCCTAGAGTGGGAGGTATCTGAACTGTGAACTGAACTTGAACTGTGTCTGAGTCACTCTTGTGATGTATGTTTTTTCTAGATGGGGAATGATTTGTTTATTTTGTTTTGTTGTAACCAATAAAAAAAAAAAAATCATATAAAACAATTCTTGAACACAACTTTCCCCTTGATAAAATGTCTAACAAAGACATTCAGGCGATGTTCAAAAAGCGCATCTCATCGTGTCTTGACGCTGGCACAACTTTCATTTTGAAACTATTTTTCAACCAAGACTAGACGTCAGCCGGCGGTTATTCATCATCAAAATGTTTCCTGGATAGTGATGAATAATACACAAAAAAACATAAGATCTGTGGAATAAAGACACCTTCATCACATTAAGAGATGAAACAAACAAACTTTTCCATTATGATTTCAGCATTTTGACTAGAACTCTTTTTAAAGGGGACCTATTATGCTTTACCACATATTCTGTCATACACCGATCAGGCATAACATTATGACCACCTGCCTAATATTGTGTTGGTCCCCCTTTTGCTGACCATACACAACAAACTGTGATGCACTGTGTATTCTGACACCTTTCTATCAGAACCAGCATTAACCTCTTCAGCAATTTGAGCTACAGTAGCTCGTCTGTTGGATCGGACCACACGGGCCAGCTTTCGCTCCCCACGTGCATCAGTGAGCCTTGGCCGCCCATGACCTGTCACCGGTTCACCAGCTGTTCCTTCCTTCGACCTCTTTGATAGATACTGACCCCTGCAGACCGGGAACACCCCACAAGAGCTGCAGTTTTGGAGATGCTCTGACCCAGTCGTCTAGCCATCACAATTTGGCCCTTGTCAACTCAAATTCTTATGTTTGCCCATTTTTCCTGCTTCAGACACATCGACTTTGAGGACAAAATGTTCACTTGCTCCCTAACATATCCCACCCACTAACAGGTGCCATGATGAAGAGATAATCAGTGTTATTCACTTGACCTGTCAGTGGTCATAATGTTATGGCTGATCGCTGTATATATACTGTTACAGTGGTAGAGAGTAAATATGGACAATTAATAAAGTCAGTGTAAGTTCAAGTAATCTCTGTGGCTTCAAACAGCTCTAAACACTCAGTTTCAGGCAGTTCTTTCTTCTTTTGGCTCTATATGATGTCATTGACCCTAATATGGTCATCTCAAGCATACAACTCTGGCTTGAGATCAGAAGCCCCACCCACCATCAACATTCTGTTTACAAGGGGCAGCCAATCAGAAGAAAGTTAAAAGGAGAGGAACTAAAACTGTTTGTTTCAGAGAGGAAGAAAAAGAATAATAATAATAATGAACAACATGTAGTATATACAAACACACATTTAAGCACACATTCTCACATGCATTCATACAAACAGTAGTCGGAACCTTAGCCAAAGGTAAAGGGCGAATGTAAAAGGAAAAGCTATCCTATAAAAATGAGCAGGTATTTAAAACAAACCACTTATTCAGCTGACCTAATGGAGTGAGAAAGGCTGTTCCAAAGTTTAGGTGATACAAATATGGATAGTTTTGAACTGCGAAACATGCAAAGCTGATCTAGCAGTGTCCAAGAATAAGAATAGGGAGCTGGAAATGAACATTAAAGGTCCCCTTAAGTCATATGGTTGGACCCTCTTCTACTTTAAAGACACCAGCTGGAGAATTAGCACTGCTGTTTATCTCAACAAGCCAACCTAATATTCACATAATGTTAGGGGATGGAAGCACGTGCTAATTTGCATTTACATTGGCAGATTTTCTTTAAATTTGGATATAATTTGCATTAAACTTTAAAGGAAACCTGCCTGTTGTTTGTTGTTTCTAAAGGAATTTCCATCCCAAAAAAAGTATTTTCATATATTTCCTCAGAGCAGCCCTGGCCTGTGTATTGTAGAAATATATGAAAGGACAGTGATCTGCATAAAGAAGGAGGGGAACAGAAACAGGAAAGGAGCCGCAGACAGAAGGAAAAACATACAGAAATATGTTTTAAACATTAGGACTGCTGCACCGATGATGAACCGACGATGAGTTGTGGGTACTGTTACTATGAATGTGTAATGTGTTATACTGTATGTATACACACACACACACACACACACACACACACACGACCTATAATCCCAGCAGACCCTGGGGCCTTGCTCTAAGGCCCCTCAACTGGGTGACAACAAACCTGCCTGTCTGATTTATGGAAATGCAGATGGAATTTTTATTACGCCTCCTCATGATACACACACATGCACGCACACACACACACACACACACACACACACACACACCCCTCTCCTTTCAGCTAAAAGAAGGACAAAAGAGGGTCAAATGCTGTAAGAAATGTGAATACTCTGCGCATAGAAAAAAAGAAATCCTGTCCTCTGTGTGTACTTGTATTACTCATGTTGTGGGAGCATTAATATGTTTACTTGATATCATTGTGTCACTGTCATGTCTCCAGAAGTGATGAAAACACATCAGTCTGTGCATAAAGACATCTTCATATTTAATTGCTGTAACTTAAGCATACAATCAATTATGAAGTATTTTCTACAGGTAATAATTCACGCTCAGGTCAGGGTGTTGTCTGCAGGTGTTATTTAATATTTATGCAGATGTTTGCATCCATGGGTTAGTGTTCGGGTTAGGGTTAAGGGGGTTAGTTTGGACAGTTTGGACATTCTTTGGTTTATGTAGACTGCAGTTTGTCTGCAGAAAAATATCTCCTTACACATTATCTTATATTATGACTTATTATTATTTAATTACAGTAATTAAATATGAAGATGTCTATTAGCTTGTCTTGTATAGCTTTATGCTGTGACTTGTATATTTTCATGATGCCTGCATGGGAACTATATAAATTAAGAGTTTTGCTAAAATCCAGCATCTTATACTCTTATGCTCCATTGGCTCCAGTGGCTCATATTTTTTCTCTGATCTTTGCTTTTATTTCTTAATTTTATCTTTTTATTCATTAGCTCCTGTTTCTTCCCATAAGATGCATTTAACAATATATCAACAGTTATCATTGCAGGAGGAAAAAAGGGTAACATGTAAAATAATGTCTACAAAATCACATTGTAACAGCAAAAAACAAAGCAAAATACCTCACAAAGTTTGATAATATTTTACCATCTTTGGACCTGCAGTTGTTGCAGAACATGTCTGTTTTAATGTAATGTAATGTAACTTAATTGTGTTTCATACACTAATCATTTATCTTTTTCTTAATATAAAATCTTTATCTAGCAAGTAACTTGCAGCCCAACTTTACAAGTGAAAATACGACTTCTTCCTCTGAGAGGCAGAGGTACAGACTGACACTAAAGCTGTTCTTGTAAAGCAAACATATAAACATACTCAGATACTTTCCACTAGTGGTTTATGAGCTAATATTTAATTTTTCTTTCTTGTGTTTTCACAGCCAGACAGAGTTCACTGTCATAACAGAATTAGTTTTGCAGCCCTTAAACATTAATCAGTCATCAGGTATAAATATAGATTCCTTTTAAAGGAAGGAAAAGCATATAGATAATGGCTAAGTGACTAAGAAAGCAGTAACAAACTCATTGGCACTACTTAGCATATACAGGCAGCAAAAACCTCAAAAGCATGCAACAGAGCTAAAAAGCAGAATAACATTTACACCTCAGCTCTAAGGGAAGGGGGGTGGAGGGGATCAGAGGTATAAAAGAAATCCAAATGAGATCAGATTTGTTTCTTTTAGATGAATATTCATAACCTTCAAATCATCTAATCATCAGCATCAAAGTAAGGGAAAGAGCACCTTAAAGGGGGGAGGTAAAGGTTTTCATTATCAGGGAACGCAATCCCCTTTACGAACAATGCTAGCTGTCACTCTTTAAAGAGGAAGTGGAACAAAGGGAGAAAGGGGGGAAACAGGAAATGAGTGAAGGATAAAGGAATAAATAAGAACGACAAACAGAAGAGAGGGGTTTCGTTTGTGCGCAAGCTTCACCGTTCATCTGCTGTTCATGTGGAGATGCCTCCGCCAGCTCCTCTACGCTTAAATATGAGAGGCTCAGCCACCTCTCTTCCTTTATTGCTTCTTTTCATCAGCCCCCTCCTACTTTTTCATCCACTTTGCATCCATTGGCTGCATGCTTTCTTCATTTTTCACTTCAGTCTCCCCCTCCCAGAGTGCTCTTTATCCCCCCAGTCCTCAGTCAGTATCCTCCCTCCCTGCCTCCACTCTCTCTCATCTCATCCCCACATCCCCACCCCTCAGCGTTTAGTGATTAATGCGAGTTTTAATTGTCATGCTCACTCTTATGCTCATTAAAGTGTATTATGCAGCAGTTAGGGTATTAAAGTTCAGCGAGAAATTTCATGCATACTGATGAGAATGCAAATGAGCTCAGCGTGAACAGATACTATGGTTTGTGTTGTGTGTGTGTGTGTGTATGTGTGTGTGTGTGTGTGTGATTATCCCCAGGAGTGAGCCAGAGTGTCATTATCCCCCTTACTAGCCATTTTAGCTAAGCAGAGAGAGTCCAGCCATAGAAATCCTGTTAATGGAAGTCTTAAAGCATTCTTTGTGCCTGAATACCTGGATAGTATTTAATATATGATACTCTGCATGGGAAATATTCACTGAGGTGCAATGAATTCAAGTGGGCATGCAAGTCATGTACATACAAATAAAACTGTGAAAGTCAAAATTAAAGATTTAGCGTTGATGTGTGTGTGCATAAGGACATAAAAAGCAGCTTTTCAGCAGTAGCTTTAGTTAATATAATAGCCAAACTAGCTCCCAATGCAAGTATGTCTATCAGAGCAAGAAGTGTCTCAACAACTGTTTTCTAGTTGTTGTTAAATATGCCATATATAAAGCTGCTTGTTCAAAAAATGTCAAGTTTAATATCAAAATACTCATTGCTATTCTGCATTGACAGGTTGTACAGAAGTCTATGGGAAAATGTCCCTCGGTGCCTTTCCTCTGTGACTTCAGTAAACATTTTCCTGATGTCTTTATGGGTTCAATTGTTAGTATCAGGTCATATTGAATAGAACGTAAAGTTCATGTCGTAAATTATAGTCATTATTAGTCAGAAAGGAGTCCAGGATATGTTTATTAATGACAGTGTGGTCTCACAGTCACAGTTTCAAAATGCCAAGAAGCCGATGATGAATACACTCAGTTCCAAGGCTTTATAACAGGACCTCACTCACCAGTGGGTGACGTCAAGATTACTATGTCCATCTTTTTTTTACTGTCTACGATTTACACTTTAACTTGCATTAAAAAAACAAGATATTTAAAGTCTATCAGGTTGTGCAAAGGTGTGTGAAACAGTAATTCTCCAATAATCCAATCTAACAGGCAGTGTAAAACATTAACTTCACCTGATCGTTAGCTTAATTTAGCCTAGGATCAACAGTTACTTTTTTCATGTTAGCTGAAGTGAATGATTACTTACTGTAATTCGTTGTGTTCAATTCATTCGGAGCAGCAAATTATTGTAAGATATGTTTTTGATCCACCATGTAATACTGTCTGGGAAGCATCTGATTGGCGATGGCTTCAGTTTTTAGCATGACAATGATACAATGGAATCATCTTGACAGACAATGGAACAAAAGGCAGCCAACATCCAAAGAAGAGCTTTGGAATGTCCTTCAAGAAGCCTGGAGAACCCTTCCTGAAGAAAGAAAGAAATTACAAGAAAGCTTGCCTAAGAGAGTTCAGGCTGTGTTGAAGCATAAAGGTGGTCATACCAAATATTGACTTTCAAGTTTGTTAGAATTGTGCAAACTCTGTTTTTACTTTATACAGTTTCAATAAATCACTGCACCCATTCCCATTTTCCTAGCAAAGTATAAATAAGTGAGGGGTGCCTTAAGACTTTTGCACAGTAGTGTGAAAAAAGACACAAAGAGCATGTTAATGTGTGAAAAAGCAGCTAGCTTGAATTGTATATTCAGTTAGAGTATAATTATTGTGTTTGCATATCTGTGCCTGCATAAAGATCTGAGAGCAAGCAACCAAAACAGAAGAAAATGAGCAAAAAGTTCCTGCTGTTTTAACTGCCTTTTCTGAAGCAAGTCTCGTGAGGTGAATGCTAATTTCGTTAAGCTAACACGCTCAAACATTTCTACCAAACATGGAAATATGTTTAGCAGAAATAATGTTTACCATGTTTATTGTCTTTAGCCTGTCAGCATGCTAACTTCTGACGTTTAACATCAAACATGAAAATTAGCTACAGCTCAGGCTGATAGGAAACAATTTTCTATGTATTTGCTCATGAGTTTTGGACTAATGAATTATGCCTTTGATTTGGCCCAAGTACCCTAGCCTGAGTCAGAGGGCTGAAACTGAACTAGGCCCAAATTAATTTGTGGTGACCGATTTTGAGCCCAAACGGGCCCAAAGCCACACACCCACAATCTAGTCAAATGTGACATCAAATACTGGACTACAATCTGCATACTAAAGCGAGTTGCTGCCAAAGCACCAGTGACTGTCCCAATACTTGGCCTCAGTCAGCTATCTGGAAATTTAGGAGTTTCCAGAGTTGTTACAATTCATTCTGAGCATGGATGTACAGAAACAATTGGATTCTGGACAAAAAGATGGCAGCTGCTTACCTTACTGACCTAACTGCTGCAAACTGCACATAAACCAAAAAAGTGTTCTAGCTCCCAGGTTTGTTTCTCTGTTGTGTGCAGCCCACTGTACATGCTCAGTAGTGTCCCAAATCAGCACATACTGTAGGTTTAGGCCTTCATTGTTGTGATGCTGCAAAAATAACATGTTTTTCTAGACTTTTGGAAGTTTCACATATATGAAACCTTTATGGATGAAACTTTTTTTTTTTTTACTGGAAAGAGTAAAAACAGATCATGTCTGCAGTTGAACATGTCCTGTCAGCAGTTTTACATATGTCATTTCTATAATTGTGGTCTGTGACACAAAAGGTTTTCCTGGCTGCAAAGGAATTTTAGTAGTGTTTAATAGTGTGAGTGACAAATGGGCAACAAAGCTGAATGGTGATGCTGCATAGAGTTCTCCCAATATATCCATTATCCTAAAGGAGTGCATTAATGTTGTAATCAGATTTCACTGTATCCATCTAACAGGTGTTAAAATGCCTCTCAGTACTGAAAATGTGAACCTCAGGAAAAACTCACATGATCAGTAAAGTCATTATGATGAATCACTCGGGAACCGTAGATACCTGTACATAATTTGGTGCCAATCTGTTAAATTAGTTGCTGAGAAATTTCTGCCAAGTACTGGGTCAATAAACTGACAGATTGAAATGAAATATATGTGCTTGCATTTTAATATAAAGAGTGGCTTAAATCTATGGAATACAGTGAAAGGGAGATTCAGCCAAATGCCTGAAAAATGAGCACAAAGTCAATTGCTAGCAGCCTGTACTATCTTATTCAACAGAGTGTGCCGTGGTCTGTGCTGCTGTCTTTCTTTCCCAGCCCACCCACTGTTCCCACCATGCTGAGTGAATAGGCTCAGTCATTACTGTGCTTCTTCTGTGTTGTCTGCAGGGTAAAATGAGACAATACTCAAGATTGTCAACCAGGGGGCCTAAATCATTTACACAGCATGGAGCAAGTGTGCTGAAATGAGGCTGCTGATAACTCTGTCCTGCAGGAGCAGCAGGTGGTACTGTAACTGGAAGAAAAAAGCGACAGATAAACTCATTACGATGACAAATAGTGTGTTTATGCACAAGCAAAACTGTTTAAATTTGTGTCTTAAATGTTCCCCAGTTGCTGATCAAAAGGAGATATCCAACATCTTTGGATGGGGCTGCTGGGAGTTTTTTCTTCAGAATAGCATACTATACTGTCCTGCAAAGATAACAAGGAATAACACAGAAACTGAAGTTTGGGAAAAACACACAGATATTTAAGTTTTAAAACATTTGCACAAGCCTAAATGATTATTTAAATACTGCAGACACAGGATGGAACAATAAAACATGCTTTAAAGCTTGTGCAAGCTGGTTCTGGTCTTTGTACTAAGCTAGGTGCTCATGGAAACTATTCCTAAATATCAAGCTGTGTCTTTAAAGTCATAACAGGTGACATGGGTTTCAGATTTGTACTTTTGTAATGCACAACATATCTACAGTACTGTGCAAAAGTCTTGAGCCACCTGTCATTACTTTATATTTTGCTAGGAAAATGGGAAATAGGTGCAGCGATTCACTGAAATGTTCAAACTCCTTTTTCTTCTTCTTCTTTGGGCTGCTTTAGGGGTCGCCACAGCGGATCATCTGCCTCCATCTCACCCTATCCCTAGCATCCTCCTCTGCCACACCAACCCTCTGCATGTCCTCCTTCACTACATCCATGAATCTTCTCTGTGGTCTTCCTCTCTTCCTCCTGCCTGGCACCTCCATCTTCAACATTTTTTGTCCAGTATGTCCAAGTTCACTGCCTCCTCTCCTAGATATCTCCATACTTGAAACATGTGCAAACATAACTGGAAATACAGTATATAAGGCAAAAACAGAGTTTACACAATTCTAATGAGCTTGTAAGTCAATATTTGGTATGACCACCTTTACTCTTCAACACAGTCTGAACTCTTAGGCAGCTTTCTTGCAATTTATTTTACTAGTCTTCAGGAATAGTTCTCCAGGCTTCTTGAAGGACATTCCAATGCTCTTCTTTGGATGTTGGCTGCCTTTTGTTCCATTGTTTATCAAGATGATCCCACACTGCTTCAATAATATAGAGGTCTGGGCTCTGGGGAGGTCAGTCCATGACTGATAGTGTTTCATTGTGTGTTTTTCTATCCAGGTATGCTTTTACTGCACTGACAGGGTGTTTGGGATCATTGTCATGCTGAAAAATGAATCTGTTGCCAATCAGATGCTTTCCAGATGGTATTGCATTATGGATCAAAATCTGATGGTACTTTTCTGTGTTCATAATTCCATCAGTTTTGACAAGATCTCCAACACCACTGGCTGAAATGCAGCCCCAAACCATGATAGAGCCTCTACTGTGTTTTACAGATGGCTGTAGACACTCACTGTTGTACCTCTCTCCTGACCTCCTCTGTATATACTGATGACAATTTGAACTAAAAATTTCAAATTTGGATTCATCATTCCATAAGACCCGTTGCTACCTGTTTTCAGTCCAGTTCTTGTGTAATTTGGCATACCTCAGCCTTTTCTTCCTTTTCCCCTTCTTCAAGAATGGCTTCTTGACAGCCACCCTTCCACTGAGACCATTTCTGATGAGGCTTTGGCGAACAGTAGATGGATCAACTGAAGGTCCAGATGCATCTCTCAGGTCCTGTGTCAGGTCTTTGCTGGATTTTTTTCCATTTCTTAAGGACATGACTTTCAGATACTGTTCATCTGCTGTAGATGTGTTTTTAGGCCTGCCACTTCTTTTGTCTTCCACTTGTGCAGTTTCCTAATTTTTTTAAGGACACACTGCACACCATGCCGAGATATGCCAAGTTTTCAGCTAATAGCTCTTTGCAAATAAATTACATACTTTTGCGACAGGCTGCTAGTAGCAAAGTGCACAGTTTAAAACTGTTTGCTAAGTTGTCTGTTATATGTAGACACAATAGGGGTTCATCCCTTGAGTTAGGCACCATTTTTATGCTTGAATTATTCTAAGTCTGGCTCCTTGGAAACAAAATATAAAGAAATGAGGAGTGGCTCAAGACTTCTGGACAGTGCTGTATATAAATCATTTTCACTGGTAGTCAGAGGGACAGTAAACGTATTAAAAATAGTAGGCTGAGGTCATACTAATGAATTATAGCTCAGCCTGGAAATCTTTCTCATATGAAAGGTATTCTTTTGGTTGTAGTAATTATTCAGTGGCAAGTTTATACCTGCAACTCCAGATGAGTGTAGCAAACAATATCTTAACTTTGGGCTTTGAAGGCAGCTGGGCCAAAACAATGAAATTTATCCAGGGTGAGCTCTGTCCAATTGGCACTCAACAAGAAATGGTCATAAGTGGGCTCCAAACAGCAGCTACAAGCTTTTTCACATGCTGTCTATTGAATTACATGATGAGTGAATAAAAGTTAATAAGTACATTTACTCTTTAAATCAGTGGAATTGATGGAATGCTACTGTGCCAGCCAACCCAGTGACAGAGGTTATATGCAACACATGTGGGAACTATGGATGAGAAAAAGAAGCACCTAGTAGCTTAGTGCTATAATATCAATAGAAGACAGCTACTATCGAAGCTGGAGATCCAGAGACTACATCACAATGGGGACAATAGTGATAGGAAAGAGCAGTGTAAAGGAACTGGATGATACCCAACCACCTGCAATGACAGATGCATCTACTGAGTTGAGGATGAAGATTGTGGCCAGACTCAAGGCAGCCACCCAACCGAGCATGCAACTCCCCCAGCTCACTGACAAAGTCCCATCAGAGGAGATGCTTTCAGATGTGAACACCACTCTACTCGCCATCCACACTACCAGTATCACTGAAACCAGTGAGCTCCTATATGCCACTGCCACAGTAATCCTAGAAGCATTTGGTTGTTAGTCGGTGAACTGAGGTGCAGTCATACCAAACAAAGGCCCACAGCTCTGACCAATAGGCTGAAGAGATACACCAGAGAAGCAGAGGCCAAGAGAATAAATGGTCTGATCCATCCAGGGTGAACTGTCAGCTGCAAGGGTCACCCAGAGCTGAGGCTGAATAATACTGGAAGAACATCTAGGAGAAAGAGGCATCACATAACACCTCTTACCTGCCTCTCCACAACATGGAAACTCTTCCCAGGCATCATAGCTACCAAGCTGAGTAGTCACATGAGTCAACACATGAGCACAGCTCAGAAGGGCATTGGAAATAACACCAGAGGGTCAAAGCACCAGCTACTGGTTGATAGAGCAGTGCACCAGGACTCTAAGACCAGGCAGACAAGCCTGGATTGACTACAAGAAAGCCTACGACTCAATGCCCCACACATGGATACTGGAGTACTTGGCACTGTATAAGGCTAATAGCACGCTAATAACATTCACCAGGAACTCAACGGGACTGTGGAAGACAACACTAGAGGCCAACTCCAAAGCAATTGCTCAAGTCACCATGAAGTGCGGATGCACTGTCCCCACTGCTGTTCTGCACAGACCTCAACTCCCTAAGCCAGCTCAACGCAAAGAGCGGATATGGATATAGATTCAGGAGTGGAGTGACCATCAGCCATCTCCTGTACATGGATGACATCAAGCTGTACACCAAGAGTAAGCAAGACATTGACTCACTGATCCACCTCACCAGGATCTACACCAGGATATTGGGATGTGAATCAGACTGGACAAGTGTGGCTGAATTGTTGCAAAGAGGGGTTAGAAAAGGCTGGCCTAAAGGACAGCACAGAGGCTCTGATCATGGCAGCACAAGAACAGGCCTTAAGCACCAGATCCATAGAGGCAGGAGTCTACTACAGTCCACAGGAGCCAAGGTGCAGGCTGTGCAAAGGTGCCTCAGAGACTATTCAGCACATAGTAGCAGGATATACTAGTGCAATCCCTATAATTCACCTTTAACTTTGTTTTTTTGTGTATTTTGTGTCTTTTCTCAGCAAATGAATTGCACTTAAAAAAACAAGTAAGAGAGAGAGTCTGTAACCATTACTGTGCAAAAGGGTCTGTGTAATATTACTCATCTGATAATATGAGTTAAAAAGTCAAATGTATGAAATAAGTGGTTGAAAAGTTTAAATTGTGGCATGAAAGTACACATTATCAGATAAAATGTAACATTTTGTGTCAACAAGTAAAACACAACAAATCAAGCCGCATTTTGACCTACTAAATCAAATTAATTCAAAAGTAAAAAACAAACAAACAAAAAACAAAGTCATAACATGTTACAGTTTGTAAGTCCAGCCTGTGATAAATAGTCATGAACTTTGATTCATTTAATCCAAAAACGTGCTTTTAAAAGTAAAGTAAAAAGTTAAAAACATGATAAAGTGTCACAAAACCTGGCTTATAAAACATAAAAAGGGCAATATTATGTGTTATAAAGTAAACATTTGAGGTATTAAACATTAAAATTGTCCAATATTTTATGTTGTGCTTTCATCTAAAAAAAATCTAATGTTTAGTTAGTAACTCAGAAGTTGTTTTTTATCCAGTTTTGACTTAATTTCACTTAATAAATAAAAAAAATGACTCGACATTACTATTTTTTAATCATAACTAGCTTTGTGTTTCCTTTTGTTGACAGAAATTGCCTTCCATACTTGTCATAAGAAGTTATGTTTCCTTTAAACGTTCCACATTCCAGTGGACCATAAACGTCACAGGGGGCGGTGCTGCGTTCACTGCCCCCTCCCCCCAAAACCACGAGGCTCGAGTGTTGACAGGCGAATAAACGCCCATTGGCACTCAGCGTTCATCCGCCTGATCCACCTCACTGCTAGACAAAGCCCCCTCTCTCCATCCCAAATATGTATTAACGCCCACCGGTAAAACCACCATCTGGAAGTTGGTCCTTATTACAACTACACTCTTTACAAAGTTTGTCACTTGGGACTCAAATCTGGCTCTCATAGGACTAGCGGCCATACAGGAATTCCGCCCTCCTGGCAGTCCTCAGCACGGAGCTCGTCCCGCAGACTCCGCCTTCTCTTAATTTGTCAACAAAGGGGTTTGACAAGCTCGCCGAAGCCCTGCCCCATGTTGCCATAAAAGGATGATTTGGCCATACAAGGCCAACAATCAAGCCGTGGGTAACCTTTTCCCTTCCCCATCCCGTTCATATGGTGCGTTGACTTCCTCCGTCGCCGTTAAAGCGGAGCTATCATGGCGGAGCGCGTACAGCAGCCCCCAGCCAAGCGGCTCTGCTGTAGACCGGGCTACGGCTCAACATGTAGACAAGGCCAGCGGGCCGCGGGGGCGCCGTGCGGCAGCTCGGCTGCCACCCAGGGCGAATCGAGCAGAACCCAGAGTCCGGAGTCTCTCCTGGACATCGCGGCGAGGAAAGTCGCCGAGAAGTGGCCGTTTCAGAGGGTAGAGGAGCGTTTCGAGCGGATCCCGGAGCCCGTCCAGCGACGGATCGTGTACTGGTCTTTCCCGAGGAGCGAACGGGAGATCTGCATGTATTCGTCGTTCAACACCGGCGGGGAGGAGATCGGAAGTAGCGGGGAGAACAGCGACGAGACGCGGTTGCCTTTCCGACGGGGTATCGCTCTGCTGGAGAGCGGCTGCGTGGACAACGTACTTCAAGTCGGTGAGTGATGTGATGAGACCGGGCTTAATAGGCACAAAATCAAACAACCTGACAATTTTAATCGGGCATAGAAACAACGGGATGACAGATTTTGATGTTGGTACGCGTGAACGTCTCGAATAACAGAGGAAGATAAAGTGACAGGGTTTGACAACAAAGGGCGACAGACTCACGGCGAGGCTACAATGGGGCTTTAAATCTGCTGGGTGCATGAATGGGAATGTGTGACTGGGGCATTTAAATCCTGTTTAGCTCGGGGCTAGTTTGAATGTGAAAAAAGCCTTAAAATACACAGACTGCGTTGAAAATAAAACAAAAGAAGATTTTTTTTTCTGCATTACACCTCCGCAGCACCAGAATTCACTGTGAAACTTTGTCATATTAAGGACAAATAAACCAGTTTTACTGTCCTCCAGCTGGCTTGTGTCACTTAGTGACTGAGCTGAAGTGACTCAGGAAAAAAGCCTTTAGTGGCATTTAATCTTAATTTTTGTATCAAATATCATGAGACAGAAGCCAGTAAAAACACAGTCTGACCTTTAAAATCAGTTTTAAAAGCTTACATAAAACTATTGAGTAATATGGGAAGTGCTTGCCTGGGTTGGGTTCCAACTGACACACATTACATTTGAATGAGTTGTTCTTTGTGGCACAGTTGATATGCTGTTGAATAATAATTGAACGTGCATTGTGGCTTTGTCAGCCTGCATACAGTCTGATCAGCATTGTGCAGCAGGGAGAAGCTGCTAAACACGACCTGCTGCACTGGAAAGGAGACAAATATGCACTATTGTTGTCATATATTTAGATCTAGGGGAGTGACAGGAAGGTTTTAGAGTTCTGTTTTGTAAAAAGGCAAAAAAAAAAATAAAAAATATGAGAACAAACTGAGAGTTGCCGTATGTCATCTTGTTTATAACCCGCTGAGAGCGAGTGAAACAGGAACAGACACCTGTGTGCATGTGCTTGACAACTTTTCTCCACCAGCAGCATGAATCAGTGCTTGATTTTAGTGTCACCCCCCCCACTCCTCTGAAGAGCATGGCCCCCGTCTTTGAGATTTTAATTACTCAGCACACACATCAAATGCCCAGCATTTCTATTGTGAGTTTGGCACTTTGTTCCTATTTTCATGTTCATTTGTGTCTTTCAAGCTTCCCGTTGCCAGCAAAAGGAGAGCAAACAAAAGCATCTTTTCACTCCCCTGTTAAGTAGAAGAGGTTTGGAAAGAGGAAGTATACTGGCACAGCAAGTCTTCTTAAATGGGCCATGATTCACACCAGTCTGCAGCCAGTTTGGGTTGTGTCTTTGTGCGTATCTGTACAGCTCACTTTAATGAAGACAGTCCTCAGATTCGGTCAGCAGGGAAGCTCTGACCGTGCTGCAGTCCGTCACCTGTGAGTTCACCAATCTCTGAGGACTGTAATCCCATTACTCTGTGTGCTTAATTTGAATTGTAATGCAATCTGAACACTTGAATTTCTGCATGACCCCCCCCCCCCCACACACCCCACCC
>VUQI01002130.1:0-12664 GCA_015106735.1 Paratilapia polleni | reverse complement strand
TATTTTTTTAAATAATTGGGTAGCCAGAGAAATTAAAATAAAGGTCAGATACAGAAACATTTGCATCAAAATACCTTTTTATTTTAGCAGGAGGAAGCTGCGACCCAAATTTGTACTATTTTCCTATCAAATCTTTGTTTTGTCTTACAAATACAGTATTCTTTGCTGCACTCTATCCTCCTTTAACAATTATTTAGATTAAACTATGTGTGAGATTTTAGAGGGCAAATGTGTTTTTGGTAACAGTGCTAATGACTTAAAGACAAAGTTTGTCACAAGGGGCCTCAAAAGGGGCAAAAGCTAAACACACACACACACACACACACACACGAGATTATATAAGCGTTTCATGATTGTTATGAAAAGTATGAGTAGTGCAGTGCTGTGCAGATAAATGGAGCACAGTTATCATTCGTAGTGGAATGAAAGTTGAAGGTAAGAAGAAGTGAAGGGAGCACCTAAAAAATATACTTAAGTTCAACATAACTATTTTTAATTTTCATTCTCCATGTTATAAACTGCAGATTTGTGTTTTTGGTCAGTCAGCTGCTACACTGAGCAACATTAATACACCTTGATCACCCTGTGCATCAGTGACATTTTTAGTTGAAATGATTAATAGAAAAATAAATGAGCAATCTCAGTTTATGGTCTACAGCATTAAAACATTCTCTCCATTCAAAGATTCTATTCTTCTCCATATTTTTTAAGGTTAACGGCGAAATTCAGTGTGCTGTTATAAATTAAAGCACGAACTGCGTTTCTTCACATACACATACACATACACACATATGCAGATGCTTACATGAAGCCTCGGGCCTTTTCATGTTCACTCATTACTGCCTCTCATCTGCAATTTTATAAAGAATCGATGAATTGGGGCACACCTACTGAATGATGCAAAGGCTTGTAAGTATGCCGAGGGACGACCACACTGAGCCTTTTAGGTTGTTGATCAGCATTAATAGTCTCTGCATAGGACCTTGATATGCTTCTTCTCTGCAAGATCAATTTTTATTGGAGCAGCATCAGGCGTGTGCTTTGAGAGCAGCCATTGGCAAAACCTGCCATTTTGAAAAATGATTTTACACTACAGCGAGCCTACCTGTGTGAGATTAAAGGCAAAGAGTCGAGCAGTGGGTGTTGATGTCCTACAGCAGAGCTGGTTTCAGTTGGGCTGTTGTTGCTGGTTGAAGTCTTGGAGTAGTGCCCGGGTATTTTTCAGGTCATTTCTGCTTCCACATGGATGGAAGAAGCTCTGCTAACACGTAGTGTTGTTTGGCTTGTGCTTTTAGTATTATTCAGTATTTTTCCCCTTAAAGACCCCCCCCCCCCCCAAAACAAAACAACAACAACAACAACAACAAAAAAACAGCTGGGCATTGAAGTTTTCAGCAAATGTTACTCAAACAGGAAAAAAACTGCATGTCTTGGGGACTACTTTCAGTGGTGGATTAATATACAGTAAGATTTGGGGTTGCTGTGTGGCATAAATGTGATGGCATTGCGTTTCTCTCATAGACTGTACATAAAAGATGGACTTGGCTTCCGAGTCTGAAAAATGAAGCCAAGGTAATGCCTTAAACTCTTAAATTCCAGCATTCTAGAGAAATCTAAGGGAAAACGGCCCATTTGGTCCCTTGTCTATGACTTCAGTAAACACTGTCCTGATGAATCATGGTCTCACTAATTTCTTTAAAGTGTTACTGAATACAACATGATGTCGGTTATATAAATTATGGCCTCCAGTGGAGTGAAAAAGGAGGATAAAGCAGGGTATGCTTTAGGGTGGGCCTACCTTGTGAATGACAAGTCACTTCTCATTTCTTCGTTAAATCCACACCTTGGGCATCACATCTGGTTTCAGAACAACAAGATGGCGATGGTGAAAACACTCAGTGGGAGCTTGTTAGCCATTGGGTGACCTCATGGTAGCTGAGTCCATCTTATATATACAGTCTATGGTTGCTAGGATTTTTGAACAGCAGTGGAGCTTAACAAGCTTTAAACACGTGATAATTGTTAGAGATTTTGGGGGGACTTTTCAAAAAATAAATTGATGACAACAAAAAGTATTCAGTCTCAGTAGGTATATAATATAAATAGGCTGGTATGTAGTTAACTCTGACAATCTCTTACCACGGCTGCTCCTGAATGGTTTAGCGTTTCTGATCTGTATTCCTCCGCCGCATCCCTTCGTCATTAACCTTCAGCTTGTCGGAGAGGAGAGGCGGCAGAGCAGAGCAGCGGATGGAGGAGGAGAGTAACTAGTTTACCTCCATCTGACTCGATTGGCTCAATAAATCCTGTTTTGTTCTCATTGTCATTCTTGTAGCCCAGCATGTTCACCTGTCCATACAACGCTGCTGCTGCTGCTAGTGTTTCATTAGGAATTCATCTGCTGATTATTGTCGTGATTTATCATTTGCTTCATAAACTGTCAGTAAATAGTGAAAAATGACCATCACAATTTTCCCTAGGGCCTGAAGTGACGTCTTCATATTCCTTTTGTCTGACTGCAGTTCTAAAATTTATAATCGACTTACACTAGTTATAGTTAGATTTTATTCCAGTTTAGAGCAGCAATGATTGATGTTCAGTCCCATTCAGATTTACAACCACAGTTATTTTATGAAATTTATTTTATTCAGGAAAAAAAACTTGAATTAACATTTACTAGGTCAGACTTCACAACTGTGAAGTTTTGTTACCTCTGTTTCTCCAAATGTGATGGTAAGCTGAATATTTGTGGATTTATCTGTTGACTTAAACATCTTAATACACAACATAATAGGTTAATTAACAAAATAATTAGCAGGATTATCCTATTGTTAGTTGCAGTTCTATCATATGAGAAATTCAGCATGGTTAAGAAGTTGCTATTCTGTCATTTTCTTTGGCAATTTTACCAGAAAAATACTTGGAAATAGATGCTGATTATCAATTGACTAATTGTTCCAGCTGTAGATACACCTTTTCCTCTCAGAGTCAGTAGTGGTGTCTTTTCTTAGCAGTGTCTGGGGAGTGCTATTCAACCCCAAACTGTCTCAGCAAGTCAAAGCCTGCCGTTGCCCCTGCCTTATGGGAACATGGGGCCCCGTGAAGTGGTCCCTGAAGACAATGGCCCTTCGGCTCACTGCAGCTTTGCAAACAGAGCACTTTAGTTAACAGGTGAAGTGCTTGGAGCATTTCAAACTCAGGATTTTCTGAGGTCATCGCAGCAAAGCGGTCTTTCCTGTTCTCATAAAGAGGACGCCAAAGGGCCGATGGTGAATGTTGCAGACCGAAGGAGAAGCTTTTGTCTTTGTAGAGTAGCCGGCTAACCTCTCACATCCTCAGTGCTGATCAGAGGCTGCTTATGAGCAATGCTTACCTTTTAATGGGAACTTAAAGCTATCATCAATCAGAGGCTGTTACTTTAGCTCACAACCAGACCATGCTTAATGAAGACTGATGCTCCTCTCCTCTTTATATGCACTATATATATCCTTTTGTAGCCTTGGATGTATTTTTGTGCATTTATCTGGAAGACATGTGCATTCGATTTTATACAATAAGGAGTGAAAGATTCCCCTACATTAATGTTCTGTTCTGTGTTGCAGGTGCTAAAATTGCTATACTACATGCTGTTCCTAGTGTTCACAGTGCAGTTATTTGCACTAAGCATCTTCCATGATGGAGAGACTGCTAATGCTTCATTTGTAATATGTGAGGTGGAAACTTACTTGGCTGGGTTTAAAATGAAAGCTGGACTTGTACTGGGTTTTTGAGGCACATGTGAATACTGAGATTCTTTATATGTATATTTATACCAACAGTATGTTAGAGTTATACCGAAAAGGGTAATGATGGCATCATTGTGTCTTAGGCTTGCAGCAATGTGTTTTATAAACAAGTTAGCAAATTACCATGACGAGACTGCTTGATTTAGCACCATTATCAGCTCAGCTGTGGAAAGCTGTGCGCTTTGCTGCATGGCAATAATAATTTAGTTGAATTGCTCCTTTAAATAGAACAGAGGGCAAGGTGCTAGGGTGTATTTTAGGGTAAAAAAAAAAAAAGTTAAAATAATTTTATTAGTTTCTAATTATGGATGATTACAGAGGTGACATCCTAATGGTAAAATTAATGATAATAATAATGATAGTGTAATCACTACTGCAAAAATAATAAACTTGACCAGTAAAATATTTTTCACTTTGGTAAACAGATCAGACTTTTACTAACAGTAAAATAAAAGTAATTTACTGAGTTCCTCTCTCTGTGTCGTGTATGGTTATGAATAATTAATGAAATTTCTGCTGTTGTCCCTTGTTCATACATCTGCAAAATTCCCCAGCTCAGGGGATGCACATATGGATCCTAATGGTGCATATGTAAGAATGTGTTGCCTTATACCTCTCAGTGTTTAACAAACTCAGAGGAAAGACTCCCACAAACAGCTGGATGCAATTTTAAACACTTTATACAAAAATCTTATGGAAATTGAGAGCACGTCTCTTCTCATTAAGCTTGAAGCTTGGTCTCTGCATTGTTTCCAAAAATATATCTAAAATATGTCCTGTGTATAATGTAAAATTATGCAGATTAGCTGTATTATCGTTTTAGTTTATATGTATAAAAGGTGGGGAGGATTCAAATAGAATTATCGGTGTGCCTCCTCCTGCGCGTGAACCTGCTCTACCAGATAACGATTTTGCCATCTGCTCTCATTATCTATATATGTCTGTGCATGTTAGACCCAGGGAGAGGAGTTGCATAGTGTTTGCTTAGCCAAATTCGCAAAGTGCCCAGACTGTTTGTCACATAACGTAAAACCATTAACTGCTGCCACGAGACCTATGACCATTTACTTCCTGTCTCCTGGTCCGGGTCTTTACTCGGGATCTCCTGCCTGGTTTCAGTTTATTATTCTGCCTCTTTGCATGCTCCACCTTTGCACTTTTGTCTGTATCTGTAATAACAAGCAAATGATCTTGTTCTCCTGGTCCAACTGTCATTGCGGGCTTTTCCGCAAACTTCAGCACGGCTCCCAAGTTTCACTGACTCATTAATGCGAGTGCCTTGGAGCTTCAGAAGTACACCATGTTGAAACTTGGACAAGTAGAACCAGGTCTTAAGGCTCGTCCTGAAACTATTTGTCTGAGAACTTGAGGCTGTTGTTGAATTGTCACTGCCACATGTGAAAACATTTCCTGAAGAAAACCATTGAATTAACAGTTTACTTTTCGAGCAAAAATACCAATCATTGTGAAGATTTGCTGCCTGTTCTTTGGATTGTGTAGTACTTGCTGGACCAGACAAGTTATATGGACACATTACTTGTCTTGCTTTAGGAAATTTTTATGTGCTGTATGCTGTTTTCTAAAACCATATAGATCAAAAGAAGAAAAATTAAAGGGCCACTGCAGAAATTTATCACTGCACTACCATGCTAAAATCAGCGGAGGCTGATACATCTTGGCTGTCAGTTTCAAACATGCTGAATCTTAGAGCTTCTATGATGCACTCAAGTATCTTTCATACAGTGTTTTACTGGGAGGAGGGGTCATTTTTCCTCTTTCTGTATTCTCATTTTGACATTTTCTTTTATTGTTAATTGGATTAGGGCTGCAACTAAATCTTAATTTCATAGTCTTGATTAGGAAACGTAATTTGCCAATCTATAGGTTCTTGTTTTACACCATTAACCGAAGATATTAAATTCACAACAAGCAAAGTCACCCAATTTGTACTTTCTTAGGTGCTAAAGTCATTAAATACAGTATCAGCCATTTTTATAGATTGTTTTAATGTTATATTGGCTTAATGATTTGTTCTCTTCTACACTGTAAACCTTAAGAGAACTAAAAAAATAAAAATAAAATAGGGCAACTCATTAATGATCTTTAAAGTTTTTTCCCACTTGAAGTGTTTTGATGAACTTTTGCATGTACCCTTTTGGTTACAATTAAGTCAAAGGGAGCCCAAATACTTTCAGTTCTATGATTTATTTTTCATTTACATCTTCCATAGTAATATGCTAATATAACGTGTATATATAATGAAATTCAAAGTTTAATGTAGCGAGTTCCACGTTTACTTTGCAGGTCTTTGTCTTTAAATTGAGCAGAGTATCACTCCATACTAACTGTGCTAACATGGTGGGAGTCACTAACCAAGTGACTCACTTCACTCATGGTGTCCCAGATTTGCTACATGAAGGTAAATGAACCACAACTCGAGCAACTTAATAAACTTAATTTAACAAACACAGAACAACTGAGTATGACACGATATGCAAAACATTTTAGCCAATGTTATAAGCTTTGCCTACTAACATGATGCTGTCAGACTTACAGACTTATGTTGAACTAATGGTACAGTGAATACATTGAAATTATGCATTTAAGGTTCACCTAATTGGGAAATAGTTCAGGTTACTGAGAAATAAGCATTTTTAATTAACTCAAAAAGGAAGAAAATGTCATGAGAACTCAAAACATTTAAGTTAGTAATATTTTTTTCAAAATATTACATTTACACAACTCAATCTATTTAAGTACTTTGTGCATTTGGATTTACAGTGTCCCTGAAGATACTCCACAGAAGCCAGTCAAAGCCATCTAAAAACACTGTCTAAGAATCTAAAAGGGAATAAATTTAAGCTGCAGATTCTAAAATCAGCTTTACTTGTTTTCACTGTTTTTCAGTGTCAGTCTTTTGTATTTTCAGACTTGTTATTACAGAACCAGACTCTGGAGTCTTTTGTCCATCAGTGCCCTAATATTGCATAATAATTCTTTCCTTCTATCAGACCCACAGACTCTGGACCAGCAGTTTGCACCACAGGTTTTCTGTCAAATATGAGAACCACAAAGGAATCACTGTGTGGTATTTTCTCTGTTTTCTTTCATAAAACTGTTTTCACAGTTAGAGTGGTACTCTACATGATGAGTAAACTGATCTTTTATGTGTAAAAATATTGGAGTGGCCCTTTAACTGATAGCAGCGTGTTGAATCCCTAATAGTTTTCTTTGAATCAGCCTATCAGTTGCTTTAATGGCCCTACACAAGCTCATCTCAGGGATGACACAAGCTCTCACAAGCCCTGCTAAGTCATCCGGTATGTTCCTGCACATACGGGGTATGCCTGGCATGCGCCTACAAGTTGAGTCATTGTTTTCATCTGTTAAAGATGACTAATGTCAGTACTTGCAATGGAAACGGGATGCACTTGAAAACCGCATCGACTGGGCTTTAATGCAGTTTATAGCAGGGAGCGGCGGCAGGGCAGGGAGGGAGGGGACGGTCAGATGAATGTGTGCAGCTGCACGCTGGAGGAAGTTTCAAGTGTTCAGACGCCTACTGAAGTAAAAGCACAGAAGTATTATCACCAAAATGCACTCAGAGTACTGAAGAAAAAATTTGACCATTAATACTCATGCAATTACTGGTTGCAACAGATGACCAAACTTTTTATGCTTCTTTGGCTCTGCAAGAATTTCTTTTTTACTGGTTAAAAAGTACTTTTTTTTCTCCTCACTGTCTCCAAGTACTCAAAGGGGTTTCTAGCTATACTGTTGTGGGGTGTTTACCATACAGTAAATGAACTGAATTTACTGTTACGGCGGCTGTGGGTGGAGTACTTCTAACTATGTAATGTGTAATTTTGTAGTTCATTTCTTTTTGTAGGGACCTCAGCTGAGTATCAGTATTGGCAAACTGAAAATCATTAAATTGACATTTACCAATGTCAGTGGCTGATATTTACCTGTTGTGTCACATCAATTTTGTCTGGCTAAAAAAAGGTGTGATGAAGAGGTGCGAGACTGCAAAACTGGTCAGTTATTTATTGGAATGAAGATTTCTTTGTTTCAAAAAAGAAGGAAAAAGCAACAACAGAAACAAAATAAACTCAATATATTGGTATAAATAAAGAAATAATATTGGTATAAGGATCGGCTATCAGCCAAACTGTTATTTCATAATAGAAACAAAACCTACATATTCTGATTACCTAGGGTTGCCATTTTGTTCTTAGTAAATGTCTTAAATGATCGATTGATTGCTGAAACACTTGCCAACTGCTGAAGTTGGGGCAGTGGATTTTTTTCTTTAGCTTCAGAGTGATGGCGCACGGTGAGTTAGTGTAGGTTGAAACAGCCACTGAGCTAGAAGGCTGTTCTTAGCTGGTGATTGAGATATAGAACAGAAACGAGCAGGCATTCAGACAGATAACACCAGAACAGCGAGACAACAGAAACCAAAATACCTGCAGACTGATCAGTTGGACAACGGCTCAACGTGATTATAGTATTGTTTATCTTACAGTCCAGTCACACCTACTTTTGAAGCACACATATTCTCGCTCCAGAAATGTTGAGCAAGCTGCATTGTGTGTTTAGCCCAAACAGAAATGAGACTGAGGGTGTGTAACTCGGGTTTGATGCGCTGCCATGATAAGGTGTGACCCGCATCCTGTTTTGACAGTGAGGGGCCCCTCCTCCGCTGTCACACTGGAGGAAAGCATTCTTTCCCTCCTGGAGGCACGCCGTTTGTGACGTTACGCTGTGACAGTTAAACAGTTGGTCTGAGGCAAAGACAAGCCGAGGCCATGTTGTTAGGCTAGCAGCACACACATTGCATTCAACCAGTTTTTGATTTGAGTGTTTATGATTTATTTATGTTTATTTATATAGGAAGAAGTAGAGCATGAACCAGTGTCACAAACCACTGCTTTCAGAGCCTAAGCTAGTTTCCGATTCCTGGCCTTTAATGGGCCTTTAAATTGCACACAGCTCAACCAGATAGCACAAATGCAGCAATGTATGCTTGTATTGAAGCACAAAGCAGAAAACCTCATAAGAAAATAAACAAATTAAAGCTTGAAATTACACTTAATTTGTATGCATATACAATATGCTTACATAACATTGTTTTTGCTGCCTTAAAAAAAATTATTGGTTTTATTTTTCACCATTTTAAGTGGGCTTGCATTTAGTTATATAAAGTACATTTTTGTAGAAAATGCTTAGATCAAGTAGGATAATGCTTTAACTATAATTGGACCAACTATGCTTATGAGCATAGTCACCCTCCCCCCCAAAGGCCCATTTTAAGTTAGGATAAACCCTGCATATATAGATGTAAAAGCTATTCTGATAATCAGTTACTTAGTTAAGCACATTTTTAAATCAAAAACTTCAGCTGAAGTTTTGTGTTGTCAGGTTCTCAAATAAAGTAAATCTAATATTTTTAAGATGTTGGTTATTTAAAAAACAAAGAAAAATACATTTAAAGATGTAACTTTTAAGGGAATTATAAAAGATTTCATTTAACCGGTAATGATCCAACAAGTTGGTAAATGCAGACCTATACTGCTCATCCAAACCATGTTCAAACCCAAAAAACCAAAGTAAAACAAAAGACTAAAGTTCCAAATTGTAGTAAAGATCTAGTGCAGCACTTCGGGCTGAATGCTGAATGACGTGTTGATTGGTTTCTGTGTGTTTTTTGTTTCCGACTGAGAAAGTTCAAGCAAACCCAGAGGATAACATCTGCATCAGTTGAACAACATTTTGAGACCAGAACTACGGTCATAATGATTCAGAAACTCTGACTCATCATTTACTTGAATTCACAACATAAGGGAACTGTGCTCTTTTAGTTCTCTCTTTTTGATGTCTCTGGGTTTGCTTTGGTATAAATGTATGCAAACGTAGTGTGTGAAAAGTGAGATATGAAAATACGCTTACTGGAAGGGGTTGGCGCAGTCACATTTGGTTTGGTTTAGTCACTTATGACATGTGACACTGCTTCAGTTATTTTGGCTTGCTATGATGCAAATGTTTCTAAAATTCGAAAAGTCTTAGATTCATCCATTGTAAAAGAAACATCTCTGCCATGTTTGACAAAGCCCACATATATTTTACATTTACTGTCATGCATACACGCACCTCATATTGTTGTTGTCAGGCTTTTTGTGGCCTCAAGGAAGCAACTGGTGTCAGTGCAGAGGTCAACGCTCACAGTGGTAACCTTCCTGATAAGTAAACCTTGTTTGCTGGTGGTGCAGAATCCAGGAGACTGGACTTTACACGCATACTTTAAGGGTTTTATGGGGATTTTTTTGTTTTGTTTTGTTAGTTTTGGGTTCAGTTCACAGTTTGAAGCTCAGCACCACCTACACAGTACATTATTACCCTACAGAGTAGAAGGAGCCATTAGTGGTGGTTGCATATTTAACATGGCTGCTTTTTCCAGAATTTTCTTAAGATATTGCTTAACACAGCTATAGCTTTTTTAAAATAATCTATATTCCAGGAAGCTATTAGTTTACATTAATTCTAATACAGCTAAAAATTTATTTATTTGCATCCCTGTTAGTTTCCACCATAGTGGTTGCTAGTCTTCCACAACCCTTTGGGGCACTTTCTTTTTGGGCACGATTGATCTATATTGGCCCTTCTGCCTTGCTCCACTGCTGGTTAGCTTTCATATTAGCCAAATATGCTCATGTCATTAGCCACATTATCTCCACAATAAAAATGCACTCCATATCCAATTAATACAGCTCCTTTCAAGTATATAAGTTGATTTTTGTCTATTGACTTTTATTGTGAGACCAGAGCAATCGTTGAGCACTGGTCATGTTTGGAAAAAGAGACAGATAGTTGAGCCACAGCTGGATGCCATATCCTTTTCAGTATATTTTTAGTAGGGGTGTGAAGGCCTCCTAGCCTTCACACCCCTCATGGTGTAAAGGCTAGGAGGCATTCAGATCCTTCTCAGATCTGAACCCAAGTACATCTCTTACAAACAGAGATGACCCTGGATTGTTGTACTGTGCCTGAATATCTTGATCGTGACCTCACACATATTTATCAAACATACTTTAGTAGAGTATAGACATGCTTTTGAAATGCATAATAAAATCATAGATGAGCAGATACAAGAGTACAACTGAATGAAATGCTAATATAAAGTACCGTTTTAATAATAAACCAAGAGATTGCAGTAATCCATGATGGTTTGAGTATGTTCATTTGAGCTGAGATGTATTTGTTGTAGGAGGCTAATTTTTATATAAGACAGTTTATTCCATTCTAATGATGCTTTGAAAAGAATTGAGTTTTTGACTTAATTTGAGTGAGAAATATGAGGGATAATTGTATATTTGGTCTGGGTGTTTCAGCTGATCATAGAATGAGTGGAGTGCACCTGATGATAGTGCTTTATTTATAAATAGAAATAATCGGTCATAGTGCAAATTTCAGTTTCACTATCACAGTGTAGCAACATTTAAAAGCAGCAAAATTCCTGGACAAAAGAAATCACCAAATGTTTCCACTGCTGATTTTTGTCAAAGGAAAATAGAGCTGAATGAGTTGCTAAAATTATTATTATTATTTTCCAAAACTGTCAAACAACTGGTTGACAGCTGATGACTGATAATCTGTCCAGGATTTTAAAAAATGCTGAGTGTCTGTGAATGCAGCATCAGTGAGAGTTTTAAAACGATCATTGTCCCCACGCAGCAGTGCATTGAGCTAGTTTAAATGAAAACAATCAAAAGAGTGAACAAGTAAATAAATAAACAAAGAGCTGACTTTTTAACTCAAGTTTCACTTACTTTAAACCACACCTCATGAATTTTCTTAGTTGTCATTAAGTCTAAAGACCTGACATGATTATAGCTGACCAATACCTTAGGCCTCAGTCACACGGGGCTAGAGACCTGTTGGAGACCCCCTAGCAACCTCCAGTCCCTAGGGAAAATTGTGTGTTCACTGACCGGTTGGCAAGTGGTTGATGGGGGCTGCTGGCTGTTGCCAGGTGAAATTGGTCGCTACAGCAGATTGCCATGGTTGCCCGTAGTTTGCACCGAAGATGCCGACTTGTCTGCAGACATTTGCCATTTACTCTCCCACTTGTCACAGTTTCACTATCACTCTGTGAGTAGGTTGCAAGTGTCTCCATACAAACTGCTAGCGACCAAAGCAATCGCAAGGTTTTCGGTGGAGCACTGTATACCTCTTTGTGAGGAATTTCATGCTAGCAACTGCCAGCAGCCACTCACCACCAGGTTGGGGAATATAGATTTTTCCTGAGCAACCTTTGGTTGCCAGATGGTCCCCGACAGGTCCTTAGGCCTGTGTGACTGAGGCCTTAGGAAGGAAAAATAGGGAAAAAGGCTGTTATATTTTTCAAAATAAACCGGTCTTAACCAAATTTTAAGTCTCTACAACACAATTTTCACATTGAAATAAATGAATAATAGAAGCACCTTTACTTTTATACAGTTCTGAGGTACTAGTACTTTACTTGAGAATTTATATTTCATGCTACATATTGCTATTTTTTATTTATTTATTTATTTTTTTAAACCACACTACATTTTAGAGACACACGTTATACTTTTTACTCCGTGACACAGAGATTGAGGTATTTTATAGAAAACAAAATCTGGAAATAAACAATTATTCTAGATAAAAGCACCACTAATTAAAATTAGCCTTGTCGTAACCAGGTGCCTTATTAAGGCATCGCTTACACATGCTTACATAATGTATATATTGTATTATGTGTTGTGTGTCTTTTTTTTTTTTTTTTTTTTTTTTTTTTTTTTTTATTTGATTTTTTTTTTATTTTTTTTGTTTTTTTTTTTTTTAACCTTTTTCTC
>VUQI01002125.1:0-14106 GCA_015106735.1 Paratilapia polleni | reverse complement strand
TATTAGCTTCTCTTCATTGGCTACCAGTTAAATCTAGAATTGAATTTAAAATCCTTCTCCTCACATACAAAGTCTTGAAAAATCAGGCCCCATCATATCTTAAAGACCTCATAGTACCATACTATCCAATAGAGCACTTTGCCCTCAGACTGCAGGCTTACTTGTGGTTCCTAGGGTATTTAAAAGTAGAATGGGAGGCAGAGCCTTCAGCTTTCAGGCCCCTCTCCTATGGAACCAGCTCCGGATCAGGTGACCCTGAACCATCCCTTAGTTAAGCTGCAATAGGCTTAGGCTGCTGGGGGCTTCCCATGATGCACTGAGCACTTCCTCTTCCTCACTTTTTTTCACTCTCCATGTGTTTATACACCACTTGCATTTAATCATTAGCTATTATTAACCCTGTCTCTCTCCCATAGGTGTGCCTTTTTTTCCTGTCTCCCTCTGCTCTCTTCTGTTTCCCTTCATCCCCAACCGGTCACGGCAGATGGCTGAGCCTGGTTCTGCTGTTGGCTTCTTCCTGTTAAAAGGGAGTTTTTCCTTCCCACTGTTGCCAAGTGCTTGCTCATAGGGGGTCGTCTGACTGTTGGGGTTTTCTGCCTAATATTGTAGGGTCTTTACCCTACAATACATTTACTATTTATAAATGCACAGTTCTTAGGATAAGTGCTTTGTTGGACAGTAATTCATTTCAATGAAATGTACTGACCTGATCAAAGTATAAAAATACTTTTACTGCTGCTTCGCTCTTCTGCCATGACCCAGCCACCATGCAGCTCCACTGTTTACACGCGAGCTCAGCTGCTTAGCCTGAGATCACAGCTGGAGATCCAATGGCTGAGTAGTCATTCCAATTATACTTCTTTGAAGTCTGCCTGAAGTCTGCCACCTGGGGCGCATGGATAGTTGGTGCATTGTAATGTAAATTCCACATGGACAAGTCTGCACAGTCACAAAAAAGAGGCAGGTATGTGGACGTCTGCATGGATCTGATCACTAAATTTTTGTCACTCAGACCCAAGTGGACCCTAGCAGACTTGCAGACATGGAAAGTATAATTGAGGCTTAAGAAGAAATATTGGGGCTGCAGGGGAAAGAGGGGAGGACGGCTGAAAAAGAGAAGGCTCTATCCAGCTCTTCCCTTGACAGTAATGGGGAATGTAAGGTCTCTGGTCAGTAAGATGGACGAACAAGTGGCGTTAATGAGGAGGAAGAAAGTGTGAGAGCAGTGTCATGTGTTTCATGGAGTCATGGCTGCACAGCAACATAACAGACAATGTTGTGGACTTGGCTGGCTTCCAGGGTATAACAGTGGATAGAGATCCCAGCAAGAGCAAGAAGAAAAGGGGAGGAGAACTCATTCTTTATGTCAACAACTGCTGGAGCAGCCCGAATAACATGAAGGTGTGGAAGCAGGTGTTGTACTCAACATGTTGAACCATTGGCTGTTACAGGGGATTAATACTTCTGTGTTCTTTAAGGACTGCAATCCTCTCTGAAACCCTACAATGTAACCTACATCGTAACCTGACATGCACCTCTCTAGAAGCGTAACTACACATCGCGTTGGCACACCCTGCAACTATTGTGATTGGCCTGTTCAGTACCGTCGATTCCTCCTGTGCATTTCCAGCTACTTTTTCAACGCAGTTTTTGAATGGACCAGTGAGAGAATAATAATCATCGCCTCAATATAAGGACTCACAGATGTAAGCAAATTCCTGAAGGGAGATTGCTGAAATTATTGGAATGGGTATGACGAAATGTACAAAAAGTGGAAAAACTTGACCAAATATGTTTGCCTCCAAAAACAAACGACCACAACAAAGAGCGGGGACCCAGGAAAGAAAAAAGTCCCAGCATTTTATTTGTTTCTATCGTGGCTGGCACTGCATGCAAAACACCGGGACACAACCCCAAGCTAATTAACACATAATGCACCACACACAATCATGAATGCTGTCAACAGCATTGGCCACTTGCATAGGTTATGTTGTAGGCTCTACAAAGATTTACTGCAGAAGACTAAATCAGTTGTTAGTCTTAAGCCATATTATTTGCCAATAGAGTTCTCAAGACAAAGTTACACTGAATAGGAAGAAGAGAGTGTGGGGACAACAAGGAGCTGAGGCTGGTGCAGAGGAAGCTTAAAATTAAAGTGTCAGAGGGACAAGGCTGTTACAAGAGGACGCTGGAGAGTAAACTCCAATGGAATAACACCAGGGAGGTGTGGAATGGAAAGAGAACCATCATGGAACACAAACAAAGGAGGGACACAATGCTGGAGGGAGATGTGGAGAGGTCCAGCAACCTGAACCTGTACTTTAGGTTTGACACCCCTTCCCCCAGCTTATTTATTCAGCTCTGCAGAGTTCTGTATCTGATCTTCAACCCGAGTCTGAAATTGCAGAGTTCCAACGCTCTGGAAGACATCCTGCCTTGTCCATGGTTCCAAAACACTTCCACTTTGCAATAATACCATTCGTGATCATTGTTCATGGAATATCTAGCAGGAGAAAACATTTCAAGAACTAACTTGGTGGCATCCTATTACAGTTCCACGCTCGAATTCAGTGAACTCTTTAGAATGAACCATTCTTTCCCAAATATTTGTAAAGGCAGACTGCATGGCTAGGTGCTGGATTTTATACACCTGTCACAATGGGACTGAAAACACCTGAATTCAAAGATTAAGAGGTGTGGCCCAATAGTTTTGTTCATATAGCGTACATAGTTTTTGTATAATTCCAAGTTTAGTGGTTCCCTCTTAGGGTGTACTCACACTAGGTGATCCGTACCGTGCCCAAGCTCATTTGATGCCCAAAGTCTATTTAGTTTGACTACTCTGATCGCTGTGTGCCTGCTCGAAGAACAGTTACTGTGATAGCTCATACCCCAGCACAGAACTCCAACGTTTCCTCAACTACAGATGCCGCTGTAAAAATCGCTTTGTTAAGTAATTAAATATATGGAAGGACAGCGTGTCACGTGTGCTTTCCTAATTAAGTCACAAAATGCTTAAAATCATGAACCTGATGCTCTGCAATAGTGCTTTTCAAGAGAGATTGAGCATGAAAGAGAAGAGTTGAGATGCTGAGACAAATTGGAGTGCAGGTCGGTTGGGGAGGAGTCAGGGAGGAAAACTGTGCTTTGGCACTGTACAAGGCAACCACACCTAGTGTGAGTACACCGTTACTGTCTAATGAAGTTTTCATTCTTGGCTGCAACCATGACTAAGGCCTCTAAGTAATCCACTTTTTTCCTGTGTGGCATCACAAATGAGTATAAAGTATCTTTCATGTGTAATGCAGCAATCTATGATAGTGAATGGTAACTTTAACTTTGCCTGCAGTTCAAGAGCATGGTAGTAACTAAAACTAAAAGGGAGGGACAATGACATAGCTGAGAGACATAATCCCCAGCTTTTCCATGGTCTGCTCTGGGTTCTCTTCTCAGTTGGACATATATGAAACACTTTTCCTAGGAGGAGTCCTGGAGGTATCCTAGTCAGATGTTTAGATCACCTCAATTGGCACTTTTCAAAGTTCTACTTTGAGCCACTTCTTAAAAACGAGGATTGAAGTGGGAGACTAATCCGGATGCTTTATCCCCGACTTCCATGTAATGTTCCAGATGTGTGTCAACCAGGACAGCCTCACATCATCCAGAGCTTTGAGGAACTCTGGGCAAATCTAATCTACCCCCAGGCAGACCAAAGAGCTTAAACAGTTTTATTAACCATCTCGGTGAAGTCAGCCCTACTGATGGGTAAGTCGTCCCTAGACTCTGCTGCCTCTACAGAAGGTGTGTCAGTGAGATCCAGGACATCCTAAAAGCATTTCCTCGACCAGGCAACTATATCTCCAGTTGAGGTCAGCAGCACTCCACCCACATTTTATACACTGTGGGCAAAAAACTGCTGTCCAACAATTTGCCATAATGAAACTCTTTGAAGGTCATGGCCTCTATAAACCCCAAAGTTTTTGCTTCAGCAACCACCAAAGCCACACTCTGCTTGGCCCGTTAGCTGCTTCCAGAGTCCCACAAGCTAACCAAGCTCACTCTCAAGTTTACTCTCACTCGACACTTCCCTTTTCCTCCGATGTCCACCATCTGGTTTCCGGGGTTGCAGTTGCGACAGGCATCAACAGCCTGTCATTGCCCATGTGAGCTCTGAGGTCCGCCAGTAGAACAATGGAGTCAACAGATGGGTGCCATCCAGCATGCCACCCAAGGACTCTGAGAAGGCCAGGTACTCTCAGCTGGTGTTCGGACCATAGGCGCAACAATAGCTGGCACAGGGTACCGAACTGGGAGGCTAGGACAATACCCACTGCTGTTTGCTGCCTCTCACTCAGAGAAACTCCATAGTGGAGTAAAACCCACCCTCTCACCAGGAGATTAGTTGCAGAACACGTGCTATGCATGGTGAGTACCACTATATCTAGCCGGTATCTCTCATGCTCCTGTACAAGCTGGAGCCCTTTCCCCGCTAATTGGTACAACTAATTTTATATAAAAGGACACTGTATGCAATGCAAATCAAAACAGAACACAATAATATGCAAGTCATTTTCATAACTAATAATGTTTACTGGCAACAGGTCAGTAACATGAAAAGGTATAAAAAGAGCTGTCCAGTTAGACTGAGTCTTTCAAAAATAAAGATGAGGTGGAGCTCCAGACTATGTGGGCAAATAGTTCAACAATTTAAAAATAAAACTATAAAAAATCTGGATCTTTGATTTCATTTCAGTTGTATGTTATATTGTTAAATTATTTAATAAATCTCAATGCAAGGGAAAGGATATAAAATGATTTTGAATGGCTGCGACCCTCAGGCCCCAAAGCTGCGACGACACTGGAAGCGATTCACAGCGACATGGTGACCAGAGGCCATACAAAAACAATGACCTTAGGCAACTTCAAGCAACTATGAGAGAAACAACTGCTGGGAAAGTGAAGTGGGCAGGACCTGAGATAAACTTTTCTCAACTGACAGGTGAGCGACTGAATTGAATAAAATTTAATAAAATTGAATTGAATTGAATTAAACTGAGTGACATATGACCTGGTAGTAGGGTTACGTAGGGAACCTGATCCTGGAATGTGTGCAAGCGACCAGCCATCAGCTTTGAAGCGATCACTTCCAATGTGTATGCAGCTTAAGATGAGACAAAAACCAAACATACAAACAAACTCAATACGATTCTGTAGTGGACATCCCTACATTGGCTCAGGAATGTTTCTGAAAACCACTGTATCATATCAGTGAAGGTACCATTAATGCAAGTATTGGGGTCGTATTGGGGTCGTAAGTAATGCATTACACATTACTCATTATGTTTGTTAAAAGTAATGGAGTACGAGAAAATAATTTGTTACACTACTTGTTACATTACTTTCGCGTTAATCCCTAACATGGCCTGAAATGCATTTTGACATAATTACCAGTTAACAATATAAACCTGAGGCTACAGACCCACACACTGACACAAATCCCTATCCTAATGAGGACACACAAGATCTTTCTTTTAGTATTTATGTATGAACACAAAGCAATTTGAAAACCAGTGCAAAGAGACTTCAAAGTGATCGCCACAGTGATTCTACTGTAGAAACAGGTGCAGGTTGAAATGGAGGCTACAATGCTACAAGTCTGACTGCTCATCATTGCCTTTGTCACCTGTTGAAGCTCAGGTTCTGGCTGCTGGGCTGGGGTCAGCATACACTCAGCTTTAAATCCCTCTGGGTTCTTTGCTAGCTTTGTGTCAGCATGCTGTCTGTGCAGATGTTTGCAAACAGCTGATGTTGTGTTAGCAGTATAATGCAGTTGTTTCTGTCTTTGACGCAGTTTGCACTTTACCATCATGCTCTTGTTCTATCATGCAACAAAAATAAAAGTAATGTCCATATCTTCACTCCTCAAAAGTTAGTAGATTGCTCCAGCATTGTCCTCCCCTCTGCACATGAACTGAGATCAGCTGATTGTAGCACAAGTGCCCAGGAAGAAAAAAGCAGGTTTGATATCTTTTCTTTCTATCCACCCGTTGTGCAGATAACTCAAGAACCTTTGTAACGCAAGTAATGACATAATTGTAACTGTTATGTAATTACTGAATTTAGTATAATAACTTGTTATATTACTGCGTTACTGGAAAATGTAATGTGATTACAGTAATGCGTTACTCTGGAACGTATTACACCCAACACTGATTAAAGGTGAGCAATATATATAAGCAGGTTTTGTAGCAGCATATGGTGTGAGCTTTTTTTCAGAAAAGGCCCTGCATATTTCAGCAAGACAATGCTAAACCACATTTTGCATGTATTATAACAGTATGGCTCTGGAAGAAAGAGGAAGGGTATTACATGTATGTAAACATTTCTGAGCTTCAACATTTGATATGATGTGTTTCTACCATTTCCAATTATATACAGGGTTTCAATGATTTGCCAATTGTAAATGGTAAATGGACTGGTACTTATATAGCGCTTTTCTACTCAGTTTCTGTGTACTCAAAGCACTTTAACTACAGGCCACATTCACCCTGTCACACGTACATTCATACAGCACTTTTATCTACACTTAAGTGCTTACTAACATTCACACACACTCACACTCCGATGAACGCATCGTGGGGTTCAGTATCTTGCCCAAGGATACTTTGGCATGCAGACTAGGGGAGCCAGGGATCGAACCACTGACCTTCCGATTAGTAGACGACTCGCTCTACCTCCTGAGCCACCCCAATTGTTGCATTTTGTTTTTAGTTTATATTTTACACAGTGCCCCAACTTTTTGATGCATTTATTTATTTATTTTTTTTTTTTTTAAAAGCTTTACACCTTTGAAAATATACCAAATCCCTCTGGAGTTAAAAATGCATCACCACCTGGACCACATGATTCCAAACTTGTTTGTTGTTGTTACAACAAATACTTTCTTCAGCCTAGTCAAGGGAGAAGCCACGAAGTATGATGCAACAGCATTATTGCGTGTATCAACGCACCGATTTATTAAAGGGGCGTCCACACAGAAGGCGTTCTGCTCATCGTGCATCCCTTTGTAGCTGACGGTTGGTGGGTAATGGATCCAGGCTTGTCTATATTTACCACATTGTGATGTGTCAATCAATAGTATCCTTCTTGCTCATTGGCAGTCGCTTCAATCACAGCAGAGAAAAGCTTAACTCAGGACCCGCCTTCTTCATGTCACCAGCTGTTATTTCGCCCGAAGTTGGTGAATGTCATTGACTTTCTATGGTCTCTGGTTGCCACGTGACTGCTAGTTGCTTCCTGGGTGGAAGTCCCTTCACTAAATGAATTACAGATTAATAATAAGATAAGACTGATAAGAGATAAGATATACAGTTAGCTATGTAAATATTTGGACCATAACACAATTTTTGTAATTTTGCCTCTGTATACCACCAGAGTGGATTTTATAATGAAAAATCAAGATGTGATTGAATTCAGACTTTCAGCTTTAATTTATGGGGTTTTTACAAAAGTATTGCATTAACGGTTTAGGAACTACAATCATTTTTATAGATAGTTCCACATTTTCAGAGGCTCAAAAGTAATTGGTCTGGTTGAATCTGAGTGGAGAGTATAGCCCTGTGCACTTCAGAATTCATCCTGCTTCTTCTATCAGTACTCACATCATCATTAAACTGTAGTGACCAATTCCACAAGCAGCCATACGTGTCCATGTCAAAACAATATCTCCAATATGTCTGATAGATGTTGTGCCATCCTTTGGACCATGAGCTGTTTCTGTCCTTCTCCACACTTTTCTTTTCCCATCATTCTAAGTTTAGTACAAGTTCATCTTGGTTTCATCTGTCTAATGATTTTTTCCCCAACTGTGCAGGCTCTTCTAGATATTTTCTGGCATTCCTGATCTTGAGTGTGACCAGTGGTTTGAACCTTGTTATAAACTCTGTATTTACATTCATGACAGTGTCTCTTTACTGTAGACTTTGACAATGATATACATACCTCCTCAAGAGTGTTCTTGACTTGACTAGATGTTGTGAAATGGTTGTTCTTAACCAAGGAAAGAATTCTGCAATCATTCACTTTAGTCATCTTCTGTGGTCTTCCAGGCCTTTTGTGGCTGAGCTAACCATTGCATTCCTTCTTTTTAAGAATGTAGCAGATTCTAAATTTGGCCACTCCTAAAGTTTTTGCTGTCTCTCTAATAGATTCATTTTGGTTTTTCAGCTGAATGACAGCGTTTTTTCACTTGCACCAACATCTCTCTGGGCCTCATATTGAGAGTTCCAGTGAACAACTACCAACAGCAAGTTCAACACTTGGAATCAACTCCAGATCTTATATCTGCCTAATCTGTCATGGAATAACAAGGAAACAGGCCTCACTTAGACATAAAATTGGTAAAAAAAAAATAGCTGTAATTCATAAAAGGTTAATGCAATACTTCTGTTAAACCCCTTGAATTAAAGCTGCAAGTCTGCACTTCAATCACATCTTGATTGGTTGATTGAAAATCCACTGTGGTGTACAGATGCAAAATTAAAAATAATTGTCTATGGATCTAATGGTACTTTATTGCCTAAAGTTGGGAAATTATTGTACCACAGCAGCCAAGACACCAAACACAATCTATAACAAAATAGCTTAAATGAAGTAGAATAGCTCAATAAAATTAATACAATATGACAAGACAAAACAGCAAAATAAGGTAATAAAAATTACAAGCAGGAAACAATTAGAGAAAAAGTAAAAAGTGAAAAGAGGTAGTAAAGAATTTCTGTATTTGTATTTATCCTCAGGATAAAAACACAAAAAGCAAAGAAAATTGACTTTATCAGGTGATAAAATCATTAAAATAAAATAAATAAATTAATAAAGAAACAACAATGGAAACTGCTGTCTCACTAGGAATAGTGCCACGAAAAAAGAAAAATGTTGACAGATTTAAAGGTGTTATTTGTTACTGTACCTTAGTGTTTCCAAAATTCCAAATTCAGTTTCAAATGGTATCTCCTACTGACCACATATTTCACAACTTATCAATTGGAAACATTTTCTTTCAAGGAACTTCATTTGGAACAACAATAATAAGCTAAATACAGAAATAAAAATGTGTGTGAGGAGCCCTTCAACACATAGGGAGACAAAAAAAAATATATAACTGCCAAAATACCTGCATCTTAATATCATAGGTGTCCTTTTTATGCAGAAAAGAAACACTTAAAGATATCATTTTAAACTGTGACTTTAATAAAACATTGCACTTGAGAACATCACTGATAGTTCTGTTACTGAGAAATGAACCTTAAGCTGCAGCTGCACTGAGCTTCCCAATTCTGTCTCCTATCAGTCAGACTGTACTTTACATTTTAATAAAAAGGAAAAAGAAAAGGTCTTCAATAAAACAAACACTTGCTTATTGTTAAGGCTTTTCAAAGTCAAATTGTAGTGAAACAATCAATAAACCTTTGTGGTTTTAATGGCCAAAATATGAACTACTTTCAAATCTAATTGGAGCTGAGCTTATAGTGGGACTATAAAACGTCACACAATAGATATGAGAGTGACAAAGATATACCACAGACAGAGACACAACATCACTACATTTTCTCAGTAGATCTGAAGTGTGTTGGGTTTTACATATACAGTATAATACAACACTACCTTTTAGCCAGATCTGCTGCCTCTTTCGCAGCTGAGGCATTAACCAGCAATGAGACATTGGAAATGCCTCCAGCCTGGAAGCAATCCACAATCCCCTGGTTCCTCCTGGGACAGTAGCCGAAATCATCTCCCGTCACCACCAGCATCATTCTGGGCTGTGGCATTATTGCTGGTCTCTGTTGTGGACACACAGGGGACAAATTAACACTCATCATTAGGGTGTCTACGACCAACAAGGTTGGCCACTGTCCATGTGAACATGGTCCGATTCCTGGATCCTCCTACCACATGTCACATTGTTAATGAGCAACACACTAAGCCCCAAATTGCTCCTGTTTTGACCCGTGTCTTTCATTGCTGAAAATATAAAATATAAAAGTGCAGTACAAACAGCAGTACAACACACACATCTATCATGTAATTTTTTTTGCCATAGCACTCAGTCAATACATTCTTTTTTGTACCAGCCACGTTTCTAAATTGGATGATTAAGAAAATAGCCGAGTTATCTCTTTTAAGTTTTTAATTGCATATTTTGATATCACTCCACATTGATAACTGGACTATTACAAAGACATAAAACTGCATGACTGGCCTATATTAGCCACTTTGTGGTGATATACCTGATGCAGCTGCCTGCTCATAACCAGTGAACTGCTGGAAAATATTTCATGACTGCTGAGTTGAAGAAACATGTTCTGGGTCTCAGAGTCTCTGGGTCTCCAGCTTGGGCTGGATTCTATAGAAATATGAACAGCTTCAGTCCCTGCATGTGAGTCTTTTACAGAGCATGTAGACCAGACTGAGCCTGCAGGTTTTTAGCTCTTACAATTATCAGACCTGGACAAATAGAGGAACCACCTAGAAAGCAAACAGTAACACCTTAACAAATACCTAATGTGCCTGTAATAATTAGGCAAAGTTTGGAAAAGGCATTTCTTCTTTATCTTGATCCCCTGTCCATGTTAAACCAGAAATATTCTATTCAACAAATTCATGTTTGCCATCATTCACATATGCATTACAAGCAGTCCATTCCTGTACAAAGAAAGTATTCAGACCCCCTTCATGCTACAATTGTTTAAATTCTTTTCCCCCCCTCATTAATCTACACTCAGTACCCCATAATGACAAACTGAAAACAGAATTTTAGGATTTTTTGTAAATTTATTAAAAAGAAAAAACCGGGGTACTGACTGTAGATTAATGAGGAAAAAATGAATTTAAATGACTGTAGCATCAGGCTGCAACATAACAAAAAAAAGTGAAAAGTGAAAAAAGTGAAGGGGGTCTGAATACTTTCTGAACTCGCTGTACACACACACACACACAAACAGGTCACACATGCATGATATCATGTCCATAGACCTACATTTTTGAGTGATTCCCATATATAACTCTACCCTTAAAAAATAAACTAGTATTATGTTTTCACAGCTTGCATTTTTTACTGAAGTCTTTTAAAGTGCCTCCATAATCCTAATCAACAAATTAGTTTTTAGGTTAAATCAACTCCAATTTGGTACCCTAAATGAATTTCATGAGTACCTACAGGACACATCTGATAAAGGAGGTTCTATGAATGACTACTTTTTTGAGCCTTCGCTGTGAGTGATTACTTAATACAGTGGAGAGGAAAAGTACAAAGGGAAGTACAACTCCTTCAGTTTTATTCGGTTTGTCCGTCTACAATTGTGACTTAGATGAAGATCAACACACATTTTAGATCAGAGCAGAAATCTTGCTAATTCCAAACTGTTCTCTAACCTTTTCTGTAGAGATACAGCGTACAGCCTCAAACTAGTACCATGTCAGTTTGGTTTGAAATGATTATGCATGTGGCTAACAGCAGCTTACACCTACTGCTATATTTAGAATACTTTCAGTGGACCTTACATAAACTACATGCAAACTGGGGCCACGGTAGCCTGCTGATCACTGCTGTAAAGCAGGTAAGAGAGCAACATCAGAAACGACAGCTTCATTTAAGTGATGGTCATGAATGAGACAAAATCCACAGCACAAGCAGGAAAAAGTGAACAGCAGTAAGCGCAATAAACCACCTATTACCAAGATAACCTTTACTGATCCCTGTGGGGGAAATCCAGCCATAACGACAGCTCGGCTGGTACACATCAATACTGATATCAATTATAAGGAGAATATTTTACAAATACAAAGACGGAGGACAAAACACTGCGAACATCAACAACCCCCCAGCAAACTAGTGTCAGAGATCAGCACACAGTTGATTCTGCTGTTTAACCCAACATACCAACAGCAACACACACACTTTAAGACGTCATGCTTATTTGCCGGCTAAACGTCCTCTCTGCTTTCCAGTGTCCCTGTCGGCTCACCCACTGTAACACAGCCGGTCAGCCCTGTGGCTCACACTACAAGAGCACAGTCTTATTTTATCACTGAAACTATACTTAATCTTACCCATTGTATTACACGCGTTTGTCCATGTATGTCCGAAGCCACAGAGGCACGGTGGAAATTATCTGTACTTCCGACTAGCAAGCGTCATACATGTCGGCTGGAGTTGACTTTACTAAAATACGTCGCCCTCTGCTGGAGGAACCGGTGTTACGTCTGGGAATGAAAAGCAAGCGTTTCGAAAACTGGTCTAACGGCATCTTACTTGTGAAACAGCTGTTTAATCGTGAGGGGCTGTGCAGCTCTGTTCTCACCCCCCCTATAGGTATGTGTTGCCTAACAAAATGAAAGAACTGTTATTCAAAGTTATACATAAATAACTAAACTTTGTAAATATGCCCCTGATATTAACTCTGGAACACTTATTTGTGACATTGTTTGGAATGATTTCCAGATAGACCAAAAAACATACTCTGGTAAAGAAACTGCACTCAAAGAGCATGAATTATCATTTTTCTCCAATCCCACTTACTCCAGTAATGAACAGTATGTCATTAATTTGTTAATCATTTTAGCCAAATTTTACATACTTAAAATTAAATTTCCAAAAAGGCTACCCTGTTAGGGCAGCACAGTGGTTAGCACAAGGTCCTGAGTTCAAATCCACCATAAGGCCATCTGTCACACAGACACATGTTCTCCCCGTGTCTGCGTGGGTTCTCGCACTGTGTTGGACTGTGCGGCTTCCTCCCACAGTCCAAAGACATACAGTTAGTGGGGTTAGGTTAATTGGTGATTCTAACTTGGCCGTAGGTGTGAATGTGAGCGTCTCTCTGTGTTAGCCCTGTGACAGACTGCTGACCTGTCCAGGGTGTACCCCGCCTCTCGCCCTGTGGTAGCCTGGATAGGCTCCAGCCCCCACCCGTGACCCTGAATAGGATAAGCAGAAGAAAATGGATGGATGGGTTACCCTGTTATTTAAATCTCACTTTGTACTTTAAAAAATTGTCACATCTGAAAAACTGCAATAAGAAATAGATTGAGACTATTGATTTATACAAAGCATACAAATTTATACCCAATTAAGCGATCCTCTGGTAAAAATTCATGTTTGTTTTTTCTTTTCATATATATTTACTTTCTTACAAAAAATAAATGAAAAACAATGCATTAATAAATATGTCAAAAATGTCCTTTGATTTCAACTTATCGTGTACAAATGTATGTTTTATAAAATACATTATTTGCCCTTTAGTCCTGTGAGGACAGCTATTGCATTTACTACACAGCGTTACAATAATAGTGCCAAAACTCCACAACACAGGCTGTAATAGCTGTCTTTACACAATTCAAATATTGTGTCAATATAAACTAAAGAGAAAAAAAAGGCAACATTAAACAAAAATTGAGATGGGTCCCAAAAAAGTGGGATCAGTAAATAACATTGTTTAAATAATATGAAGCAAAAGAGGGTTTTTTTTAAACCTTTTTTTAAAATGATACCTAACATTGTCCCCTTTATCTTGTGCCACCAACACTGCTCTGAGCTGTTGAGGCATGTGCTCCATAACAACTCTGAAGGAGTCCTGTGGAATCAGGCACCAAGCTTGCTAGCAGCACATCCTGGAAGAAGCCACTGTATTTCCATTAAGCTGTTTAGGTTAGCTGCTCCATTCCAGGGAAACAGCTTGATCCAACATACACCCTGCCATTCGCATGATGCCATTAGCTTATAGTTAGGGCTGGATCAGGTAACCCTGAACCATCCCTTAGTTATGCTGCAATAGGCCTAGGCTGCTGGGGACTTCCCATGATGCACTGAGCACTTCCTCTTCCTCACTTCTTTTCACTCTCCATGTGTTTTATACACCATTTGCATTTAGTCATTAGCTATTATTAACTCTGTCTCTCTCCTATAGGTGTGCCTTTTTGTCCTGTCTCCCTCTGCTCTCTTCTGTTTCCCCTCATCCCCAACCGGTCGCGGCAGATGGCTGCCCCTCCCTGAGCCTGGTTCTGCCGGAGGTTTCTTCCTGTTAAAAGGGAGTTTTTCCTTCCCACTGT
>VUQI01002124.1:0-12424 GCA_015106735.1 Paratilapia polleni | reverse complement strand
ATAAACTACGACCACCTTGGTTCTGTAGACCTGGCTAAAGTTCCTTTTGCATTGCTTTTTCTCAGTGTGTCCGTTTGGTGTTTTGAGTCAGTGGTTACTTTAAATTGCTGTTGACAGATCATTAGGTTAGATTAGACAGTAGATTGGGTAAGAATTCCATCAAAAACGCAGATTTTGACAGTCTAAACTGAAAAGTAGTAGTTTACAAGGAGTGCTTGAACGCATCACAAGTGCTCGCCTCTTTTGTCGCTGAAAGTAGGGCCTTAAAGCTCTTTGACAGTTTGGGAGAGGTGGCTGCAGTGGACGCGTATCAGGTTGCTGTTTTCCCTGGTTTTACGTGGAGCACCTGTGTTTAACATTTAAAACGCCGCACTGCAGAATCTGGATCAGCGCGCCAAGATCCAAGAGGACTCTTATTTCTTAAATATGCCTAACCCAGCATAAACTCTCAATTTGTACATAGAACCGAGAGAGACCTGTGCGGACTGAACAATGTCGTGCAGGAAAGAGACTGCACTTTTCTTTTGATTCCCATGTGGATTAAATTTGACCAGAGCGACTATGGAGAAGTTCCTCCAGATCGCTCCGCACTCCCTGGCGCTCGTGCTGTCGCGCGTTTGTGGAGGAGATGGAGAGGACTCGCCGTCGTCCCCGACCGTGCTCTCAGTAAACTTGCAGCATCACTCCGGCTACGAGGTCTTCGCTAATTTCAAAGCCGTCAACATGCAGCATTTCTGGAACAAGGCGCTGACACACGCTCTGACAGAGATCTTCTTCCTCGGCTGGATAGATGAGCATGTGCTGCTGATCCAGGGGAAAGAAGTGCACCTTCAGGTCCTCAGGAACGGATGGACGAGACGGACCCTACAACCTCCTCAGGGCTTTGACATCAAATACATAGGTGGGTAAACTATCTAGACAAGCGTGACAACAACCACAAAGGAGCATACAAAGTTACAGGCATCCCACCAACAGGGGGTGAATGCTCCTCAGGGATTTATTCTCATTCCACATGGATGTGTTTTGCTATGGGGGAAGGTGCTTGGGTTATAGAAACACCGCTCTGATGCTTTAAGAAGTTTAAATAACGTAATTCATCTTTGGAGACAGTATCCAGCAGTAAAATAGACAAAGAAATCTTATTTCAAAAATAACAGTGTGTGATAGGGGAGGTATTAATGGTATTAATTAGAATCAAAAGGACTTGATCAGGTGTTCCTGTAATAATATTTGAAGGGAGAAGAAAGAAGAAACTGATTTTCCCCATGTTTACTCTCTAGGGCTAGACTTGAGTCTGGGAGCCTTGGTATTTAACTGTGACTTTTCTTACTAAAGACTTGTGATGACTTTAAGCTTTTAATCAGTTAAAAGTCAAAGTTGTGACTCATAAATTTCAGAGAAAAATGAAGAGAACTATTAAGCTGTGTATGTTTTTATTATAGTTTTACCATGCATTCAAAGTACTAAGTGAAAGAACGGCCAGTTCCATAAAAAACATGGTGAACAAAGCTGGTGACTTCATTACCACTAACACTGGTTCTCTCAGCCTCACCAAGTTTCAGCAAAAACTGAACGCCTTCATTAAAATATTATTTGTCTGCTTTATAAACTCCTTTATCGCTGTATTTCACTGTTGAAACAGTCCTCATCAGCAGATCTTCTCATCATTTCTGGCACGTCAGAGCTCTTCTGTTTTTGTTTTTTATGGGCTGGCAAATACTACTGATTGGCTATTTTTAGAACTGAGTTCAGATACTTCCTCCTGAAGTTTTTATAGGATCATTTGAGTCCATGAGTAAAGCTGCTGGCAGGTTGCATGAAACCAGTCGAAGCTGGTCTCTGTGAAAAAATGAGTTCAGGCATCATCTCACCTTTTAACCTCAGCTGCTTCATGTCATGTAGGCTGACTCATCCAGATAGCAGAACCAGGACTGGAGCCCAGTTCTACTCCAGTTCAGCATTCCCACACTCTGACTCCAATTCTTCTGACAAGGCCGTAACTCGTGTATGTGCTGAGACAGGTTGGGACAACTTGAGGTGTTGTCAGCAAGTCTAACAACTGCACCACCATACTGCCCTCAGAAGCCTTGCTCAAACGAGATAGGGGCGTGCAGCATGTCAGAAATCATCTTATTTATGTTTATTTCACAATAGAGCCTCAGTTTGAATCATCCACTTCATCAGCGAGCAGCATCAAACTGCAGCAGAGAAAATGCAGATGGGGTGGTGGAGGGTTGGGCTGGGGCAAGAAGCAAAGGTTGAAAGATGTAGTACTTGTCTCTTTAGTATATTAATAGGATGGTATGATGCGTCTGCATTTTGAAGTGATCAGATTTGAAGGAATACAGGAAAAAGTAGCACAGTTTCCAGGAGTGTTTTCAGTGGAAGTGCATCTCTTCCAGTTACATCATAAAAAAAAAAAATAAATAAATAAATAAATAAATAATAGAGTCTTGTGCAATGAAATGCAAGCCTTCTAGGAGAAGGAGCAAAGGTGCTGTTGTCACACAGCAAAATGCATTTATCTAAATCTGGACCAATCAGTACTCTCTACAACCTTTCATCCAGCTTACTTTAACCTCAACGTGTAGAGAAAATGATCGTGAATCAAATGATTGTGGCCATTACAGCTGGTAACTTTCTTAATGCTGACAACATTTTTAATCATGTGAAAATAAAGCCCTGCCCACGTATAAAGAGATTCACTGGTTGCTTTGCAGCTGAAAGCTACTAGAATTTCCAAGCTCAACAGCATCTTTCGCTCCTATTGGTAGTAACTTCAGTTGATTGCCTCAAAGTTGGGATTGGTTTAACTCCGCACTAAAGTGGCATGTTTGCTGTTACAACCTTATATTGAGTTTATACACACTGGCCACTTTGTTGGGTACAAAGTGGCCATTTGTTAATGCAAATATCTAATCAGCCAATCACATGGCAGCAACTCAGTGCATTTAGGCATGAAGATGTGGTCAAGACGAGCTGCTGAAGTTCAAAGCGAGAGAAGATGGAGAAGAAAGGTGATTTAAGTGACTTTGAATGTGGCACGGTTGTTGCTGTCAGTGGCTGGTGAGTGTATGTGAGTGATGTGTTGACAGTGTATTGGACTATGATTAAAAAAAACAACTTGTTTAGGGACAATGGCTGTTGTTTAAGCCACCAGTTGGCAAGTTGTTTCCTCAGTGGTTCAGTGGGTTGTTCATAGCTCCAAATAGTTGAGCTGGTATTTTTCAGGCAGACTTTGAGGATTAGTCAGTTCATCTTCCTGTTAAAATGGTATACTTTGAAGAAACACAGACCACAAACCAGGCTCTTCACTGTTATGATTGCAGTGTAAATTTTAATGTTAGGGAATATTTTCTTTCTCTTCAGTGACTTTGCAGTGAATGTCGTCATATTTCTGTACTGAGCTGCTTGACGTCAACTCTAATGAACTGAAATGCTGTACTACCTGTGCTGCAAATGATGGGATAGACTGGGATTGCATTGGGATTGTTTTGTGAGAAGAGGTGGCATAGCTTTATTGATACCAGTGAAGCAAACACCAGATAAGCTGTGGAATGTTTGTCTTATAGCTAATAACTCACCAGACTCTATAAATCCTAAACCAGCAGACTTTGTATGCTGTGAGTCCAGATGCAAATGACATTCTGACGTACATAACTTTTGTGTGGGATAAATTTTTCAAACTAAACCCCAAAAAATAGGATGGATATGATTACTTGGAAACCAGCCTCCAGTGAAAACAATATTGTAATATTGCTTTTTTTGTGCTGTTGCAATACAGTGTAGGGGGTTGTGTTTTTTGTACTGAAACAGCTGTTCAACCTGAATAGTTTTGCCTCTTTTAGAGTTGATTTTTTCCCCATTATTCTGCTGATTTCTTTAAATCATTTTGAAATGACAAAAGTAATAATAATAATAATAATAATAATAATAATATCTCAATGAAAACCAGTGCAATGTTGACTTTCAAAGGTGAGCTGGAAGTTTCTCTGACTCAGCTGTGGTATCAGGATGTTACTTTGCTAGACAAGTTCTAACAAAGTTCAGACAAATTTTCACCATAGGGTATTCATTAACTATGTGGGTATAGAGGTAAGTGTTGGGGAGTAATACATACACACATGATATAACATTTAATTAGCATTGCTTTGGACAAAAAAGCTTCTGAAAAATGCCTCAGTAGGTTTTTAGGACTTTTACCCATAGTACATAGTCTGGATTATCCACCAAACAGTCTGAGAATGTTTGATTAGGGCTGTAAGCCAAATAGCAGCTGGATTAATACATTTAGAGAAAAGTTGTGGATTTTCAGCTGTGTGGAAACAAAGTGTTTTTTAATAGACAACGTCCCTCTGATTAACCGAGGAACTTTGTATCCTTTAGCGGCCTATAAACAATGGACAGGGATTGGGGGGGGAGGGTGTACCACTTAGGAAGGAAAAGTGTAGTATTTGTTCAGGAAAACTCTGCTCAACTGCGTTCCCATCTACAGCACGGCTCTCCACTGGAAGGAAAGGGAGGGTCTCAGCAGAGAATTGAGGGAAATGTTTGACGCAGCAGAGAGATTTGGTGCTATGTATCTTAATGTCAGATCAGGATGTGTTATGGTGGCTGTCGTGTCAAAAAAAAAAACAAAACATTAGTCTCTTAATTCAGTGTCTGGCCAAGAGAGGAGTGTATTGTCACAAATGTGCCACAGGAGGGCAGACCACTGGCAAAAATACTTGTGTTTGTGAGGAAGTTGGATGAGAGTGTGTATGGAGTGGAAACACTCAAGGGACATCAGTGTCACTGACCTAGTCGACCACTTTAATCCAGTTGTATGTTGGACTGAAGCTAGGATGTTTAGTGCAATGTCCCTTTGTTTTGTTTCTTAATCTGTTTTTGTGCAGTACTTTTGTTAATGATCAACTACTAGCAAAATTTAAATCTCGCTAATTCAACTTTACATACAACCCAATATCACAAATCACAAAGGTGTCTCATGGAGCTTTATAGTCTGTGCAGCATACACACCCCCTTACCTTTTTATTTTTTTTTCTCCCCCACTTCACCATATCAGGCTTGAGCTGCTCTAAAAAAATGTGTGCAGTGTACACATCGTGTGAAGGGTACACAAAGTATGCACAGGTTTGCTCTACTCAAAAAAGGTTGGTGCATCCCTCCGTGGCTGAGCCTGGAGGGATGCACATAGGATCCAAAGAAGGTAGTTAGTGTCCTCATTGAGTTCAGCACGATTTTCATTGTTACTTTAGCATGTTAGCATGCTGACATGCTACAGTAAGATGACGAAGATTTTACCTGCTTAGCATCAGTATGTAAGCATTGGCACTGTGGGGAGTACCAATGTTAGCATTACCTCTAAGCACATACTGTACAGGGATTAGAGTACTGTTAATCTTACAGTGCCTAATGGATGAGAGTGCAGGTAGGACCACTAGTAATGTAACCTAGTACATTTACTCACATACTTTGTTAAAGTACATGTTTAATGTACTTGCACTTTATTTAAGAATTTCTATGTTCTGCTTCTATTCTACTATATTTTGGATGCAAATATTGTACTTTGTACTTCATACCATTTATTTTAAAGCTTTAGTTACTTATTATTTTGCAGATAAATTGCATTATTATAGATCAAGCTACCCACCAATGAAATCAGTCGACAGCTGCAACATGAAAGTGATATATACAGTAATGAATCAGACATTATGATCCAATATGTATATGATTCTGAGAAGTGCCATTCTACGTAACAAGTACATTTACTTTAGACACTTTAAATATATTTTGATTTAACAACTCGTGCACTATTAAGTATCCTTCTTAAGTAGCTTTTACTTTAACTTTTACTTTAGTAAAAACTCTAAATACATTTTTTCCACCTTGTAAAACAATTAACCAGCACAAAATGAGGCATAAACTCCACCAAGTGTCTTCACTGATTTTATTTCTGATTAAATATTCTGATTTCCTGTGCCTCCTACCCTCCCCCCACCTTGTTCTTGGTCCTCCCTCTGCCACCCCATTTAAAAAATCCTGGGAACGCCCCTGTTACTGTACATGTGTAAGTATAGCCTCAGAGCAGCTGGCATGCCTGCAGACTTTAGTTTTATTGATTAATCAAATAACAAGTTACATCAAAATGTTATAAAAGTCCTGCAAATTGCTTGTTTTATGTGACTAACAATAAAAACCCCAAGAATATTTAGTTTCTTGTCATATGTGAAAAAGGAAACCGCCACATTCTAACATTTTTGATGCCACAACAAGTGAATGTTGACGTGTGCAAAATATTAATATAACTTTGACCAATCAAGTAATTTAATTTCAATCTAGTTTAAGCTCCCTCATCTTTAAATCAGGAATCCTGAAGATATCTCACAAGAATTAAAACTTCAAATCAGTGTAGTCACTGTAGATACACCTGTTTATCAGAATTTTAATAACATAGCCTTTTTCTCATGTGGGCTGCAGCCCCAAACTTTTCCAGACATTACCCTGAGGAGTGGCAAGTTAGAAGGCACATGTCCAACACTGTTGGATTGGACATTAAATAGTCTTAACCCTGGCAGCTCCTTTAGGACAAAGTCTAAGGGCAGCAGCCTTGCCTAAAACCAAATGGAATATTTCCAGTAGTGAGAACGCCGCTGATGCAAACTACCTCCTGTGGTGTGCTATATGTGAGAAAGGAAAACTTTGGACAATCTTCTGACCTGATTAAACACTTTCTGGAGTTCATTTGTGAAAATGGCTAATGATGCTATTTTTTCCTCAGCATGTGTACTTGTGACTTATAGTGAGCAAAGTTGAAGGATCTTCGTTTTTCAGCATCGTGTGTCCATAGAACAGGCAGTCAGTCCGTGTCTGTGTGGAGTCTCTCTGCTTTCTGTTTTGAGTCTCTGGCTCTTTAAGAGAACAGCACTCAAAGGTAACAGCTATGAGATCATCGGCTTGCGTTGTCATGGCAACAAAGGCTGTTGCAGCACTACTGAGAAATAAAATGGCTGGCGTGGTGTCGCTCTCCCTCCTCCTCCTCCTCACCCCTCCTTTCCTCTCCCCTTTCTTTTTGGTGTCAGTGAACTGGAGCAGATTGGTTGTGACACTGTCCACCCCTCTGCCTGTGCCCCGTCCTGCCCTCTCACTTTGCTCCTTATTCTGCCCCCCCCCCCAACCGTCCATTCACACTCCACGCATGTGAGTCAGCACGAGAAGCCTTCGAGCACTCTGGACATTATAAGGGTGATGCTTTGGGTTTTGGTGCTCCACACAGTTTAGTTACTGAATCAACCGGTGGAAATCACTGATAAGAAAGACACAAATCAGCATGTTTAAAATGTTTCCCACAGCTTGTGGCTGCACAGTCAGCTGAGACACAAAAAGAGGAAGGATGGTTGTTTAAGGGGCCCCTCATCCTTCAAAAGTACAGCAAGTAATGTTGAGAGAACAAGAGTAGGAAGGAGGATGAAAATTTAGGACCTCGGAGTGTTTGCCATTCCCTGACCATCATCTGAAGACTGACATTTATTTATTTTTTCTTGTATCTATTTTTCGAGCTGTTAATATTTGCTCTCCTGTCTGCCTTATGTATGTCCCTTCTCTCTCTCTCTCTCTCGCATCCTCTCCTCTCCTCCCCTCAGCCTCAATCACCCAGACACAGACGCATGCATGCTCACGCAGAATCGCGCGCAGCAGGCGGATGCGCGCATACACTCTCTCTCAAACACACATACACACACACACACACACACACACACACACACACACACACATACTCACACACCCTTCCTGGAGGTGCTGGGAGCAGCTGCAGCATTAGCGTTGAAAGAGATTTGCTGTTGACTGGAGTTTGCATCCCCCCCCGTTAATGAATGGATGCTACGGCGATCAGCTCAGGAGCTTCTTCCGTTGGATTGCGGGAAATGGTGGATATCTATTCTTGAATTTATTTATTTATTTCTATGCTCTCCATTTTTTTCTCCCCACCCTCTGCTGGTGTGCTGTTGTCGAAAGGACGATGGGGTCTTGTGCTTGATCGGATAAAGATGGAGGTGAACGTGGCGTCTCCACTGCTTGGCATACTATTGAGGTTTCACTGCCCGTTAGGGTGAATGGAGCTTTTATTTCTGCATTTTTTGAAGTGGGCTCTTTTGTTTTACGGGGATCGGCCGAGCACTCCTGTGGTGAATTGAGCTATTGTCGAAGACTGGGCCTCTTAAGCTTTGAATCTTTGACCGTCCATCCATCCCCTCCCTTGCTTCCCCTGTTACCTTCTACTCAAAAGGAACAAGCAGATCCCAAAACCTCCACTGAAACCTTTCCTCACCGTCCTCCTTCTTTCCAATGCCCCATTTCCCTCATCTCTACCCCTGCCCCCCCACCTCTCTCCTGCTCCCTCCTCCCACATCAGAGTGGCTACGTAATGTGCCTCCCTACGCATGCAAATGGGGATGCTACGAATGGTGGCTGGGACTGATGTCGATGAAAGGGTGATGCCTCGCGCAGTCACCTGCACCTCTGCTGCCACTGCCATCAATCCAGATCAGCCTGGGAGAGCCCAGCAGCCGATGACAACCACCCACAGTGCGAACACGGTCGTTTGTAGCTTGCTCGTGGATGTAAATGAGACATGTGTATGTGTGTGAAGGTGCACACTGGTTCCTGCCATGTCTGGTGTGTGATCGCTCTAGCGGGACGTTCTCACTAATGCGGGGGAGGCACTGAGCCTGAGGTTGGTCGACCTCCCCCTGCACACCCCCCTCCTTTCCCCTTCTCCCTCCTTCCTCCCCCCCGTCCTCCCCTTTCCACTCTCCCCACCTTGTCCCAGAAGCCCCCGGGGGGTGAAGACCACCTGGTAAAAGGGGTCACGATGAAGAAGAACCGCAGCAGCAATCTGCGGCGGGCCTGGCCCAGCTCGGAGCTTACAGAACGCCCGCTGGAGCACAACCTCTCTCGTAGTGAGAAAGACATCCGTGTGCAGAAGCAGCATCTTCCTCCGCCTCCTCCCCCTCATTTCTCTCCGTCCCCGCCAAGTTATCGTGCGCCAGGTGAGTCAGACACTCCCACGGGCAGAAGCTCCACCCTCTCTACTCACGACTGCTCAGAGTTAGTAAAGAGACAGTTTGCTTTGTAGCTCAAAGTGAAGGCAAATTTTTATGATATTAAGTATGAGATGTTAACAACTTCCTTTTTTTCACTTTTCCACTGTGTCATTTTAGACCCTATAAAATCCTTATTTGACTTGTTTTAAAAACCAGCACTTCACTGGGTCCAGCTGTCTTTCTAAGGGTTGGGGCTGTCATCTAAATCTTTTTCATATACTGAATTTAATTTGTACTATTTTAATATTTTCATGGTGTGTCTCGAAAAGCTCAGTGTTCAGACACACCAGTGAAGAGCCGGTACTGAATAAGTTCTCTGAACAATTGTGCCTCCTTTGTGTCAAATTTTGTGTCAGATTCATATTTTCTGCTTGATAAGATTATGAAAGGGGCTCGGGGCCATCTCAGTCATGAAGTATCAGGAATGCCGTTGCCAAGAAAATCTGATCCTTTCAGTGCTTCGATTACAAACGTGTATATTTCTGTGTCTTCCTTTTTGCTTCACTGTAAGATGCTATAAAAGCAAAGTAGAAGGTGATTTTCTTTTGTGCCGATTGACCAGCAGATCCGGATTTTCTCGTGTTTACTAGAAACCAAGTAAAGCCTTGTATAGCCAAATAAAGCTTAGGGGGCTGTGATACTAAGCAGAGATAACGTCATTGTGTTGCTTAACTGACCATTCAGCGGAGCAGGCTGAGGAGGCAGAGCCCTGCACACATTTCAGCTTGGGTAGAGGAACCATGGAGAGCAAATTATAACAGAACTTTAAAACAGTGAATGATATGACAACATTGGATCTGTTTTGACTATTTGAACACGAGGGAACACAATGCCGAATTGGAGATTAAACACAGAAGCTCTTATTGTGTGATTGTCTATCGATCACCTGATACAGGTCAGAGGACAGGGTCACTACAGCGGATGCTGCAGCAGTGGATTCAGTGTGTTGCTTTACAACCTTTCAGCAGGACCAGTGTTTGCTCTCTAAAGGGCTCGAAGCCTGGCTGCTTGGTTGTAGGATCATTTCACTACTCACTACAGCTGACAGCTTAAGGCAATGGAGAATTCCTCTGGGTTAGCTCTTAGTGCGGTACTAAACGCATTCATTTAAATGTGAAATATGTTGATTGTACAAGCTCCCATTTCTTTTTGTGACAGGATGTTAATCAGATAACCAGGTTGTGAAGATTCAGGTGATCTCATGCTCCGGTTGCTGCAGCAGCTGCCTCGCTCTGCTAAGCTACGAGAAACAGGAGGAGCAAGAGGCTGAGGAAGCAGAGAGGAGGGGTGGAGCCGTTACAGGCAGGCAGCATACACACTGCTGCTGTTTGACCATTACATCATAGCTTCACACGCTGCGCCTGCTGTTCATTCATGATCTAACAGTTGTGCTTTTGCCTCCTCCTCCATCTCCTCCTCCTCCTCCTCCTAGGTGACGTGTCTCCGATCAGTATGTCACCTATCAGCCAGTCACAGTTCATCCCGCTGGGAGAGATCTTGTGCTTGGCCATCTCTGCTATGAACTCTGCCCACAAGCCTGTCAACCAGGAGGCACTGGTGGAGCACCTCACTGCCAGCTTCCCAGGTATGCCCTCTCACCTGCATCGTAACGCTGAACTGCACTAAAGCATGCAGACAATTCTTATGCATGCATTACGGCATATGTGATTGTAAAAAAAAATTTTAAAAATTAAATCCTGAAAATTTTGATTTGTAGATATTTATTTGTTGTGTCTTGGTTTATTGTCTTTTAATTTGGTGCCTGTTTTAGATCTCACTAAATTCGTCAAGCAAAAGATTCAAATACAGACACCTCGTTCAAAGAGCAACTTAAACATGTATTGATCTAAGGTCCCTTTTTGTAATAACTCTGCAATGGCTGATCTCACTGATTGGGTTCTCAGGAAACTCTTGACACTGTCAGTTTAAATCTGCAAAATCTTGCAAAGAGCGTTATAATGTTTTGATTCGTTTACCAACAGGCACTAAACGGGAAACTCTTTTGAAAATAATTTCATTTTTTCAAATATTCTACTTCCAGGTTTATTTCTTAACTAAGACAGTCTGATGCTTTTCTGCTTTTTGTCTCATATCATTAAAGAACATCTTTGGATTTTAGCCCATTAGTTGAATAAAACCACGTCCAAAGACACCGCTTTGTCTTTGAGAAATTCTGATTGACTTTCTGCCCTATTTTCTGACATTTTATATGAGCCAGCTGAAAATCTAAACGACAACATAAAATCAATTTTCATACTTAAACAGTGACCCAAACCTAAAATATACTAAAAGACAGTAAATATCTCTGGCTCCCTGCCCTGTCCCCTTTTCATATGGATATTTGCAACGCTGAAAATGAGTAAATTATTTATGATTCTGCATTTGTGGACTGTTCTTAGAATTTTTACTGGTTTTGTAACTTAACAAATGCAATCATATTACCATTAATATTTAAACTTGTATCAATTTTTACTGTCTCCAAATTGTCCTTGTACTCACACAAAATCATCCTCAATTTGAATACATGTAATATAATGTATGTATGGTTTGAACGGTGTTGGTCAGTTTGTCCAATTACTTTTGAACCTCTGAAAATGGGCCACTATGTATGAAAATGGCAGTAGTTCCTGCATACCTTTGTTAAGCTCCTTGATTTAAAGCTGAAAGTCTGAATGTCAGTCGCATTTGATTGTTTAATATTCACTGTGGTGGTGTACAGAGAAAAAAGTTACAAAAAATTTGTCATTTTCCAAAAACGTACAAACCTAACGGAAACTCATTTTCATGTTTAGAAGCACAGATAGGATCACTGTGCAGCCAGCTGTCAGTCACATTCAGCTATACTGGTATATGGTGCTAGAAAGCAGTTAAAATAATAAATTGTTGCATCATTTTTGTGTTTAAAAACTAACACAAGGATGATGTAATGTCTTTATAAAGATTACGAGTGGTGGTGTTTAAAGTGAACAGCTTTTAATGTTGATTGGGTATTTATTAGAGGGTCATTCCATGTCAGTTCATCAAATACCTCTCATCTGACCATCTCAGATTTACGTGGAAAAAAATCCAGAGGAAAGATACATGTCTTAATAGGAATTAAGCACAATGAGAGCAAGTTAATATTATATCCAAATTTTGTGATGGTGTTCTCTCTCAATTTCCCAATATGAACTTTTGAATTTCATATTTATGTAGGCAGCCAAAGATTATAATAACTTGTAATATTTCTAAAATGTACTGGTTTTAAGATAAAGGGCCTAAATTTCACCCAATGCTTTTAATTTGCTAGATAACATAAGATTTGACAGACTGTCCCAATC
>VUQI01002121.1:2323-15187 GCA_015106735.1 Paratilapia polleni | reverse complement strand
CTCAGGTAGCTCACAACAAAAGAGACATAAACCAATAAAGAACACGCACACACACACACGCACACACACACGCAGACACACACACACACAGACAAACACACACACACACACACACACACACACACACACACACACACACACACACACACACACACAGACACACACACACACACACACACACACACAGACACACAAACACAGACACACAGACACACACAAACACACACACACACAGACACACACACACACACACACACACACACACACACACACACACACACACACACACACACACACACACACACACACACACACACACACACACACACACACACACACACACACACACACACACACACACACAGACACATAGTCGGGTCATATTCGGGTCGTCGCCCTCCTTTTTTCCATCCTGCGGTATGTTCTGTGTTCTTGAAGCATCTCTGTTGTTACCATGGAAACAGTAACCAAGGCGACACGTTGAGCAGCCTCTGTGTCCCAGTTAGCACCTCACTGGACTCTCGTTGGGATCTTACCAGTGAAACCAGTCTGAGTGACCGAGGAGAAGCTGAAAGTGGCTCATAATGAACCCTCAGCTCTCAGTCTTTGCTGCCGGTTTGAAAAAATCTGGATTTCAGGATCCTCGAACTTAATGCATAAAGCTCTTTAATACTTTTCCTGGTCTTTGTAATGATCTGTGGTTTCTGTTATGAATCCTCTGACATCCTTCTTGGACTTTCTGCAAAGAGAACGTTGTGTATAAGAATAGTTTTATATTCTCCTTTTATCCGTTAAATAAAACAAACAAAACGTGCTTCCTTTTGACTCATGATGAGGCCTCAGCTGGTCACTCTGGGGTCTATTTCTCATCCTACTGTTGAATGTTCTGTGGCTGTCAGATCACAACCATTTAGTAAAGATTTAAATCAATGTTATATTAACAGAAACAAACAAATGAATTTGCTTTCTAAATTGCATCATATGAACAATATTTCTTGTGTAACATCAGGGTTTAATATGTAGTGATGGGTCACTCTTAAGGGACCTACACACAGCTTTGCAGACCGTTGTGTACGGTTTACTGTTTACTGTCAGCCCCAGCGTGTCAGACAACTGGTCTGTGGGCTGCTCCTGTTCGTGCTGTTGTTGGTCCTTCGGCCTCCCTCGGAGAAGACAAGTCATAACATACAAAATGCTCCTTTACGGTGAAGTGAAACCGAGTGTTAAAAAGAGTAAAACATTTCCATTGCTGGGGCATGTACATGTTAGGCTATGTACTGTTGGTTATTTGGGGAAGTGCATGCAAGCACATCTGTGTAGGTACCCATAAGACCAAAATCCTTCACTCTGCGTAGCCAAATACCTGCACAAACAGATACAAACACAGTACCATGAATTCAGCTTTAGTGGAAAGAAACAGCAGGACAGAGACAGATGACTCAACCACAAAACTGCCATGTTCTGACTCACATGTGACTGAACTAACCAATCAAAAGCTAGAAGGTCTTAGACTGAATGTGGGGAAACTACAGAGGTAGATTCAAGAACTTACAGCTGTTTTAGAGATGCAGATCTAAACATTTAAACACATGATTAACAACTAAACACAAATACGTGTTTTTAGTAAATTAACTAACCGTCGTACTTCGAGCAGTTCTGATTGGAGAGATAACTTTGATGTTTCAGCCATGTTTTCAGGGTCTGGTTATCTTTTGGATTTTGTTTAGTTTGCTGTTTTTGCACCTCAGTGCAGCACTTTCAGTTTTACTATAAATTTGTTTCAGTCCTCAGTTCTGTGGTGTCAGCTAAAGCAGATTTCTGTGAAAGAATCCCGGTTAGTGCACCTTAAATGGTAAATGGACTGGGATTTGTATAGCTGAGCAGTCACTCATTCACACACACATTCATATAGTGCTTTCATTCTTCTGCTTTTACCTGCACATCCATAGGTGGATGTATTGGAGGCAATTTGGGGTTCAATCTTTCTCAAGGACACTTCAACACGCAGACTGGAGGAGCTGGGGATCAAATCCCTGACATTCCCATTCAGACCTGGTTTGCCTCGAGGCACAGCCGCTCCATGGCTAACACATAAATGAATTATAGGACATAAAGCCCCGGGGTGAAGATTAAAATGCCCCTTTCCACCCACATACAGAGAAACAACACATCCAGACTGAATAGAAAGCGACTGGAAAACACGTTTTTTTCTTCTTCCAAAAATTGAGCATAAATCAGAGGAGAATTGACTTCAGCCCCATAAACATCTTCAGAAATTAAAAGGTGATGTCGTCCTGCTGGTAACACATGTAAACATGTAACAGAGCTGCAGCGCTTCCTTCAGCGTCTGCTTCGCTCTCCCTGAATGTTTAAATGTTTCATCATGTTCTCTCTTGTTGTCTGCAAGCTGCGAGTGAGTCAGGAGAAGAAGAAGGAAAAGACTTTCCTCTCTGAGCTGTTGCTGTGTTTTTGAAATGATCCCGAAGTTGTCACACACTCACTTAACATATAAATATGTGAGGGAGCTGAATGAAGGCAGAGTGAAGCAGGGGTGAGGTGTGTTTGTTTGTCTTTTTCCTCTGCAGCAGCGTGTCGAATCAGCACTTTGTTGGTTTTCTCCAGAGGAAACTGCAGGCTATGAGAGCTCACAGTCGACTGTGGAGAAGATGCAAACTCTTAGTTTACAGTCACCGTGTCCTGGAGGAAAGACACCATGTGTGACTGGCACATTTTACACATTTCAGTGATGTTTGGCTGAAGTGGGAACACTGAGGACAATCAGCTGCTTCACACTTTCAGTCTGAGGCTCCTGAACTACACTATACTGCCAAAAGTATTCGCTCGTCTGCCTTCACACACATATGAACTTGAGTGACATCCCATTCTTAATCCATAGGTTTTAATATAATCGGCCCACCCTGTGCAGCTATAACAGCTTCAACTCTTCTGGGAAGTCTTTCCACAAGGTTTAGGAGTGTGCTTATGGGAATTTCTGTTATAATACCACTAACAGCTGACTGTGGAATATTTAGTAGTGAGGAAATTTCACGACTGGACTTATTGCACAGGTGGCATCCTATCACGGTACCACGCTGGAATTCACTGAGCTCCTGAGAGCGACCCATTCTTTCACAAATGTTTGTAGAAGCAGTCTGCATGCCTAGGTGCTGGATTTTATACACCTGTGGCCATGAAAGTGATTGGAACACCTGAATTCAATGATCTGGATGGTGAGTGAATACTTTTGGCAATATAGTGTATCTCTGTGCTTATGATCCACAAATTTGTGGTAATTTTGTGTTTCTTTGTGACTCTCCTGAGTCAATTTTCTCTTCAGCAGGAATGTGCGCAACTAGTTGACTTGACATTGTAAATGTTGCTGCACATGAGTTATGAATATTCAGTATTAACTACATATTCCTATTTGTAATGTGCAATGGTGGTTAATTGTTGGGTTTTAAGATGTTACACAGCTACTTTCCACAGCCCTGTCTTTGTCTCTTTGTGACAGGAAGTTGTAAATAAACACAACAGCCATGCAAACCACAGCACTTTGAAAATGAATGATCGTATGTTAGTTGAGTCAGAGTAAACTGACATATGACCACAGGCGTGTGGACGTTAACCTGCAAAGAATGAAGGCTGCTGGCATTAGCACTGCTAACGTTAGCCAATAACAGTTTCAAATGGCTCTTAAAGACACAAACAGTATTTCTGAACAGTGTGTAGCCTTGCCCTGTCATGGTCCCCAGTTTTGATTATTGTTTGCTGTTTTTAATTCTCAGTTAACATATTTGAGTGTGAGTTTCTGTTTAGGTTTTTCTGTATTCTGCCGTTTGAAGTTTGGATTCTCGTGTTTTGAGATTTGGATTCTTGTGTTGGTTTTATTTTGGGTCCCTGCCTTGTTTTTATTATTTTTGTAATGTTTTTCAGTTTTGTGACATTATTACCTTTTGCTTTTTGTCTTCAGGTTGTTACTCTTACCTCTCTGGGGTTCCTTTGAGTGTGACTTTTCTTGTCGCTGTATTTAGTCAGGTTCTCCTGTTATATCCTGTTTTACTTTGATAGTTAATGGTTTCTTGTGTCTTGCTTTGAGTTTTACTTCCTCCCTTGTGATTGGCTTCTTTATGTTCAGCTTTGTTCCCAACCTGTCTGTACTTTTAATAATTAGCCCTCTGTGTGTGTCTGTGTGTGTGTCTGTGTGTGTGTGTGTACACCTGTCTTTGTCCTTTGTTTGCTTATGCCATTTTAGTTCTTCACAGTTCATCATTTGTTCCTGCCGTGTCCTGTCCCTGTGCCTTGGATAACTTTTACTCCTTGTGTTTTTGCTCCTTGTGTTTTCTTTGGACTGGTTGTCAGCATTAAAACCTCTTTTGTGTCTGTGAAATCCACCTCCTGTGTTCTGCACTTTGGGTCTTCTCCAATCCACACAGCCACCAAACGTCCATTAAATTGTGCCTAATTTTGACTTTTTTCTGAGTGTTTTTTTAAGAAAAGGTGAATGTTGTTACTTTTCAATTTGTTGATTAGTCTGATTATGTGTTTTCCTCCCATTTATTAACTAGTAAATTAGTCACCAGAAACATGTGTTCACAACATTAAAACATACTGCATCCTCCATAGAACTGCAGGACTAGCCTGTTAATTTTCCTTATGTTTCAAAGCACAAATGTTTAGATCACAACTCAAAAGAAGAAGAACAAAAATATGTGAACTGTGAGTTTTGGTCAGTTGTGATCCATATGCAGCACCCACAGCAATACTTCCCAGCTGTTTTCAATGTAAAAATGTACAAATAATTCTATGTATTTTTGATCTGCATGGGTCAATAATTCAATGATACTTAGCTAACATTAGCTGGGTACCTAGCATTGACTGACTGGTCAGTTGTTTTAGGGTCACCATCATTGTTTTCGGGCAGTAGTGGCAATCCAATCAAAGCTTGTCTCCAGTGTCAGTTTCAGGGAGCCAGGTGATGTGGAGAGTTACGGTTTGGTATAAATTGGGGTTAGAAGTGTGTTTGAATGCATTGCTATACTTTATGCTTTGCTAGCAGCTGTGAACAAACTGAGTGGCTGACCACTGGGGCAGATGATTTAACAACTAACTTTAATTTGACTAATAAAGCATAGTAAAAAAATATGTTGTGGGCAGTGGAAGAAAGCCTTTTTTTGGCCTCCAGGTAGTTCTTCCTAAAATGATGTGTCCTTTTAACGCAGTGGATTCTTGGGCTTTTTATAGCTGTTTTTAATGTGTTTATGCTCATTTTGTGTTGATTTGCATTTCTTCATGGTCATTTTCTGTCTCTTTTTGGTTGTTTTCTGTTTCTTTGTGGGTGCACTGAGTCTACTCTTTGGTTATTTTTTGCCTCTTTTGTGGTTGTTTGAAGGTAACTTTGTTGCCTTTTGTGGCCCTTTTGGGTTGTCTTTCATTATCTTTGTGGATGTTTTAGTTTATTTGTGGTCATTTTACTGCAGAAATTGAAGATCTGACCAAGTATAATAATCTTATAATCCAAATCAAGAAGGTCCGGTTCTTCTTGTCTTGTAAATGGATTTTCGTAATGGACAGGAAATGGACGGGTATTTAAATATCACTTTTCTAGCCTTACTAACTATATCCACTGCTTTATAATGGAAATCTTCAGTTTCCCTTGCTTTTTCTTGATGAGTAGCTGCCTCTATCTGAGATGTTTTTAACCTTATATATGGAACATGTGACTCTATAGGCTTCTTTTGCTTCAGTTATTTTTAACTATTCTTACTGATTGTTTGAAATGAGTCTTTTTGGTCTTATTTAGTTTTAACGTGCTACAGTCAGACAGCATGACTTGTTTCAAGACATTTATCAAATAAAATTCAACTAATGGCTGTCATTCACTTGTTTTAAGTGCAAGTGTGCTTGTTTGTCTGTACGTCTGACTTTAAATCTGACAGGGCGTTTTTGCAGTCGAGTCATTTTGCGTCTTTTTGTGGTCATTTATTGCCCAGTAAGCTCATTTGGTAATCCACCAGTGTCTGTAGCCATTATGATTGACTCATTAATGATTTAAACCTTCTGACATCTCTCTGAGCTCTTTCTGCAGCCTTCTGAAAATAAATGCTTTTCTTCTTCCTCAGCTGAGCTGCTGCTGCCGTGAAGGTGATGCAAGGCAAATGTATTTATACAGCTCATTCAAACCCAAAGGCACCAAACTGCTTTACAGAGCACACATTCAAAGGCGCCAGAAACAAACGAGAAAACAATAGAAGGCGAGCAAGCACAAGCACACAAAATGAAACCAATAAAAGCAAAACACACTGCACGCACAGCAAATGCAAAAATAAACAATAAAAAGTACATTGAACAAAAACAATAAAAACAAACCAACACATTTGGTTTATTTAGAAGAAATTTAACTAAAAGCACTCACTACCTCCTCCTCCGGAAGCGCTCACTTCACCAGTGCAGTGAATATTTTTTCACATGGATGAGTTTCCTCTGAACCCCAAAATAAGCAAAACACATGAATCGATAAAAATCTTCAGTGTTTTAGGTTCTTCACTCTTTTTCTATGACATGATCTTTTAACCCTCAAACTCAAAGGCTTATTTCACCCAAATAACCAATAAAAATAAAATAATCATTAAAGTGATACATTAAATGTATCACTTTCCATTTAATGCAGAATTTTCCTTTAAAGCTAAATGTGCAGGTGCTGGTCTCTGGCTGTCTGTGATCCCTGATTGGTCGTTGTTTCTACAGGTCGCCATCGACTTCACGGCATCTAATGGAGATCCTCGTAACAGCTGTTCCCTACACTACATCCACCCATACCAACCCAACGAGTACCTGAAGGCTCTGGTGGCAGTAGGAGAGATCTGCCAGGACTATGACAGGTCGGTTCAACTCAACAGCCAATCACACAGTTCCATTCATTAAAAAAACAATATAGTGAAAAGGTTAAAGAAACATCAGTCATTCTGCCTTGTTACACTCCCACCACTAGAAGTACCAATCAGCCAATCAGAAGGGAGCTGGCTTGAAAGGGGAGGAGCTATAATAGCATGTTGCAGAGAGAGGATGAACTGAGGGGCTGCACCAAGGCCCTGTATAAGAAATCATGCAAAGCTACTCCTGTAGAATCCAAGAATAAAAATACTTACTATTGGAGATGGAAAGGTCCAGAATAGGTCCAGTTTAAACGGTGAACTTTAGAGATCTTGTGGGTGTATTTTTGAACTCTGCACAGAGTCAGGCTAGCTGTTTCCCTCTGCTTCCACTCATGTGAAGCTATGCTAACAATGTCATCAAACACATCTGAACATCTAACTCTTAAAACAAAGACAGAATAAATATATTCAGTTTAAGAAAAAACAAAAACAACTATTCCACCTTCAAGCAATTTTCTCCACAGAGATTCCTAACATCATTATTATTTTTCCAAAATAATAAACCTGAAAACTCAGCTCTTCTTTACCTTCCTTTTCTCTCACCTATCAGTTGGATGAACCAAGCAGCAAGTAATCACCACTCAGCCAATCAGCAGTCATTTCTTTGCTTTGTGTTGAAGTAGCCAATCAGAAACCTCCTCCAGTGTCTCTTTTCCGTTTTTACCTTCACTGTTCTTGTCCTTTTTTCTTTCAGTGATAAAATGTTCCCAGCGTTCGGATTCGGAGCTCAAATCCCTCCTGACTTCAAGGTAATTTAACAGCTCAGCTCGCCGGCTCTCCCAGCATGCACTCTGTCTGCAGAGGTTGAGGCTGACCCTGTGATTACCTTCCCACCTCCCTGCCCTCGTCCCCCCGGGGTGCCACTGGCTGAATAGTTCCTCCTCCTGCCCCCTCACTTCCTTTCCTGTGACCCCATGCAGTGCCCTTCGGCTGCTGGTCTGACGCTGCATTCAGATCAGTTTCCAAAGTCCTGATTAGCTTCATTCAGAGTCAGCCCCCTAAAAATACTGAGCTGCAATGCACAAGGAGCGACATTAATCAAGAAGAATATTAAATAGTCTTCATCTTACACAAAGTTGACCTAATCAGCAGCAGAATGCTGCTTTTTCTAATGTGATCAGGAGCTTTTGGCATAAACTTAGAAAACATCTTTAGTTTTATATGTTTTTATTAACATTTTCCCTAGAAAGGTGGAACTGAAGAGGCAATGAGTAGAAATCTCCTCATCCACACTGCCCAACTTTCACTTCCTTATGTTTTGCTTCCCTTTTTGCCAAAGAAACAAAGAAATCTTTAGTCTAAAAAATATCGGGACTGTTTTAGTGTGTGTTTGTGTTTGTGTGTGTGTGTGTGTGTGTGTGTGTGAGTGTGTGTGTTAACGCGATACAACAGGTGAATATTTGACATCGATGAATGCCATTTTATTTGTTGATGAAGTATGGGTGCTACGTCATGCATTGCTAACTAATTTGTGTGTGCGGTGAGCTGCACAAAGCAGAAACACACCAGGCGAGCAGTTTTCATTTAACAGTGCCACCTCTGATTTTGGTATAAAGTTTTCCTCAATACATGTGCATCTGAATCAACCAATCAGAGACACTTAACATCAGATGCTTACTACAACATTAGGACCTGCATATATGAGGTCTGGTCAAAATATTCCCGGAAACAGAAATCAAAAACCTTACCTGATTTAAATATATCGATTTCCCATTCAAGGTCATCTCCTTGGGCTTCCAGCGTGGCAGCTATTTTCAAATTGCTCTGTGGAAGTCCTGTTCTGAGAAGCGAAATATATAAACTTAAAGAGCTAAAGAACTTTGAAATGACATTTAAAATGAGATAACTCCCTGATGAAGGTTGTATGCTCAATCACATTGGAGTTTTTTAGGTTGAACATCACCACACCATAAGAATTAAGGCAATTAAACGTTTTTAAAAGAGAGGGCCTTGGAGTTCTTTGATTTTTAAAAATATTAAATACAGTGTGAAAACTGTTTAAACAGGCATTTCTTAGAGTAGAGTAGAATTTAGTTCTTATCTGGATAAATCGGATCATGATGCCCCTTCACAACAGTAACTCTTCACACCGAAAGAACCCCTCTGATGCTGTAAACTGGTACACCTTGTAACACAGCAGCAGCTTTGACAAAACAGCATCATTTTACAGGAATGGGAACGGGCTGTCCAGACAACATGTGTTTCTTCTAAATGCTGCAAAGTGTAAAAACACTCACACACACTGACACACTGCCGGTTTGGAGCTGAAAAACACCAAAGTGATCCCTCAGTGCTGGAACTGAAGCTCCTCTGTGGCTTTGGTTTGCTTTACAAAGCTTAAAGCTTTTGTGTTTCCTCACCTGTCAGTTAAGAGTAGAAACTCACCTGTCCTGTGAGTGAGCTGTGAGGCAGGGGGAGGTAGGAGGAGGGGGGGAGGCAGGCAGCTACTAAACTTATGTCAAGAAGAAGAACAGGAAAAGATGAAGAAGGATGAAGGTGTTTATTTCATTGTCAAAGATTTTTTTCTGTAGGTTTTTTTGATGCAGAGATCAAACAGACTTCCTGTTTCTCCCTCCTCTCCCTCCCCCTCATCCTCTCTCTCCTCTCCAGGTCTCCCACGACTTTGCAGTGAATTTTAACGAGGAGAACCCGGAGTGTGCAGGTAGGTGCTTTGATTTCGTGCTGTCTTTGAAAAAAAAAAAAAAAGACAGAAAAATGACTCAAATATTTGACAGCGAATCTCAGAAGTCAGAACGTTGGAAATGGTTTGATGTGAGAATTAGTTTGATGGTGACGCTGCCATTGATCTGGAGTCTCTGATGATCAGCTGACTCTGGATCAGCAGGAGGAGCTGATTCACGATGATGCTGATCTTTGTTTCCTGTAGGTTATATTTTATTTCCTAAATCATAAGTTTTTCTGGGATTGTGGTGGTGGGTTGATCATAGAAGGCATGCAGAAGGAGAAATAAGTCCATGTAAAAGACAAGGGTAGAAATAATCTAACAGGCACTGGATTGCTTTAAATTAATTATTCGTGAATTAAAACCAGTTTTTTCACTGTTTCATCTTCTTGTTTAAGCAGGTTCTGATATGACTGTTGTTATGTACACCAAGAAGAAAAGTGCCAAACTGCATTAACCCTCAAGCAACCAAGCTATCTTAGGCCTCAGTGACACCAGCCTATACATGGTTGGTGACTCCCTGGCAACCACTGGTTGCTAGGGAAAAATGCTTATTCCCTGACCGGCTGGCGAGTGCTCCCTCAAGGTTGCTGGCTGTCACTGGGTGAAATCGATCACAAAGAGGCTGCTGCACCAAAAACCTCCTTCTGCCTGCTTGGGTCACTAGCAGATTGCCGTGGTTGCCCATAGTTTGCATGGAAGACATGGTCATGGAAAATGTGCAACACAAACCAGAAACGGAGACCATTCGCCTTCAGAATAAAAGCTGTTCCTTACCACTCCAACAAACACTTTTCAAAAACCTCGACTTTTAGTTGGCAAACATTTGCAGACAAGTCGGCATCTTCCATGCAAACTCCTGGTGACTGCGGCAGTCTCCCAACAGCCAAAGCAATGGAAAGGAGGTTTTCAGTGTAGCACTTTATACTTCTTTGTGACCAGTTTCACAGAGTGACTACCAGCAACCTCTCACCAACTGGACAACCACTGGGTCGCCAGCCAGTCTCTGTGACTGAGGCCTTAGCCACTGAAAAGACTGAAATTGTAGGACTCATCATCGAGGTGAAATGACACTCGTGGAGGTCAGGACACAGACAGCGGAGCCATAAGCTGATCCATGCGATCAATACAGTGATCAAGCAGGAAGCAGTGACGCAAAGACCAGAAATCTTTGCTTCTCTTCTATATTTGTTGCAATTTCTGCTGCCCTCTTGGCCAGGTCTCTCTTGATAAAGAGATTTTTAATCTCAATGTGATTTTTTTTTACCTGAATAAATTAAGGATATATACTTTTTTAAAATTATTATGTGGTTTGACAGATTTTTGTCCCCCCATTTTTTTTATTCATACTCATATATCTGGTCTTGAAAAAGAGATTCAGCTGAATGAAGATGTGAAAATTCACATTTTCTTTTTTCTCCTTCCAGACTCTTTGACTTGATCAATTATTAAAGAGTAAAACTATACTTGCCCAGAGGCTGAGGATACTCAAAAACACCAACAGGCATTTATGAATTAAACCCCTAAACTGGAACTCCGAGGCCTCACAGCTGACATCTGATCTCATCTAAATGTTTGAAATATTAATTTCTGAATTTAAAAGCAGAAAAAATGAAAAGCTGGCAGGATATTAAAGGAAATTTTCTGTGCTCATTCTGAAGTGGAAAGTTATTCTCAAACAAAAGAGTGAATTATATAGCTTTGAAAAATTTGACTGTACAGTGACAGTGTATATAACGTTCAAGTGACTTAGCAGACTCATTTATGACCCCGGTCATATATTTCCATGTGCCCTTGTGAAATTTTTAATTGTAAAAATGTTTCCTACCATCAATACAGCTTCTCATAGTGTTTTACAGGAACTGGCCCATTGGTGTGGAAAGTTGTGTGAATTGCATGTCTGTTTCTTTTTTTAACATTGTAGGCTTTGATTTATTTATAATTGTCCACTATATTATACTATATTATATATTGTCTCTTTATTGTGATGTTTTGCAGTCAAACATGGCTAACAGTAGCCAGATTTCCTGCTGCAGAGGTTTAGTGATTCTGCCCAAAATATTCAAAATATTCCAAATCTTTAAACTGATGTTTGTTCAGATTTTGTTTCAAACACAAGGAATGAAGAAGAGATGAAAAACAGCCTAACGGTGACTTCACTGTAATTTACTGTTGATCTCAAAGCTTTATGGAGACATCAAGTTTTAAAATGTATTTCTAGTTTTATTGAAGGAAATAAAATGTGTTTTGAAAGAAGTAACAGAGGGTGTTTTCTAAATAAATATAATTTTGTTTAATTAGAATTTTTAAAATTTGTTTTTGCATAATAATAATTAAAAAAAAAACATAATAAATGCAATTAGAACATTTTTAGGCTGGAAAAAGGTGGAGTGTCAACAGTTTCTGCCCCAAGTGGAGGAATTCAAGTATCTCGGGGTCTTTTTCATGAGTGAGGGAAGGAAGGAGCGGGAGATTGACAGATGAATCGTGCAGCGCTGGCAGTGATGAAGGTGCTGTACCGGTCTGTTGTGGTGGAAAGAGAGCTGAGCATAAAAGAGAAGCTGTCAATTTAGCAGTTGATCTATGTTCCTACCCTCGCCTATGGTCATGAGCTGTGGGTAGTGACTGAAAGAATGAGAACGTGGTGTAAATGAGCTCCCTCTGTAGGGCTCTCCCTCATAGATAGGGTGAGGAGCTCAGTTAGACTCGCTAGTCCTCCACATCGAAAGCAGCCAGTTCAGGTGGTTCGGGCTTCTAACCATGATTCAATTCAATTCAATTCAATTTCAAGGCGCTTTATATTTTAGGGTAAAGACCCCACACAGTTCACTTTACTGAAATCATGTTGAGAAGCGTGTTGACCTCACAGACCATGTGTGGCTGATCTGTGCAGTTTGTTAATGTTAAACATTAACTGTTCATTTTTTGTATAATATATACTGTGTATATTATGGATTTAGAAATGATTTTGTCACGTGCTGACCTGTCAGTATGAAGAGTGATGAAAATCTGCAGAGTCTGAAGAGGTAAAATCCAACATTCACTCACACATTTCTGATCATGTTCAAATACTGTTATAAATTTAAAAGTGTTACAAACGTTTCCTGTGTGCTCTGCAGTTTCTTCAGTTTGACCATTTTCTACATTATTGCTGCTGCAGCACTGACTGTAATATGAACTCAGTTTACATCACACTGCAGCTCAGCACCCAGTGAGCTTACAGCTGCTCACACGACTATCACCTGTTTA
>VUQI01002112.1:0-12885 GCA_015106735.1 Paratilapia polleni | reverse complement strand
CAGGTTGCTACCCCAGGCGTTTGTGGCTGTGCTGAGCAGGGGTTTTCCCCTCATAGCTGAGAGGTTTTCTGGATGAGGATTTGAGGCAAAGTAGTGCATTGTTTATTTGCAGTTTATGTGTCAGAAACTGTTCAATAAACTACATTTTTCCAAAATGGTTTTGAGAGATATTGCAGACAGTGAAGTTAAGATAAACATCGGAAATATTGTAAAGTCTGGTTGTTCTTGATTGCTTCATTGCTTGGCTGTTTTTGTGCACAGCTGGGATTCTCAGTCTGCGTCTTTGGCCGGCTTTTCGCATGCTGCGTCACATATTTTCTATTGTTAGGACTGGAACTGGGACAGTCAACACCACATCCAATTGCAGAAACACAAAGGTGAAAGCAACGTGTGCACTTCTCATCATTCACGTTTACATTCAAATGAAACATCATCCCTTTGCACCATGCTTTTAAAAAGTTATTTTAAAAGTATGTTGGTTTTAACTGTTTGATGGTTATGTGGAAGCCAGACTTCCATGCGGAAGTCCAGTCCTCTTGTCATATCATCCAATTTATATTTTGGTGTAAATAGTAGTTATACTAGGGTTTTATGTCTGCTTTTGAGTGTCCTGATATAAAAAAAAAAGTCTTTATAATTATTTTTGTAGGTAAATATCATTGACAGTCAGGTGTCTGTCAGATTATCGTAGCAAGTGTACCATTACTGCTAGGCCAAAGGACAAATTTAGAACTTAATCAGTGAAAAAAGGGCAGCAAAAAATGGTCCTCAAATATCCATGTAACATAAACAAAATCTAACTGTGTTATTTGTATTCTAGTGTCTATCCCAAAAAAAAAAAAAAAAAAAGATCATTTTGGGTACAATGCCGCAAAACTGACAGTTTGTTCTTATCTGTGTGTATGCCACAGCATATCTCACCTAACACCAAAGGCCGCTGCTGTCCATTGATATTCTGGCTTGGTGTGCGTGTCAGAACAGCTTTGTCCAGCTGTGCAGAACAGGAGAGACAGTGTTTGACGGCGCGTCTCAATATTTAATTATCTACAGCTGCTTCAGAGCAAATAGAATGATCTGTAGGATCAGCAGATGTGACTGTACTCTTCTTTGACTGCAAAACCCACAAATAAACAAGTACTCCATGCACATGCCCTTTATATTCGCACGTTCGCTACATTCCTGTAACACATGAATTTAAAAGACGGCACTTTAGTGAGTCAGTCACATAACAGAAGCTGTCTGCTGGCTAAAAAAAACCTCTTTGTGTCTGTAAGAGTTTGTGACTGCAGCAGATTTCCATGGATCAAGGTGGTTTATGACATAGTAGTGCTGCAGGCAGTGAGTCCCACATCAGCAGGGCAAATATTCTTCTAGTCTAATTAGTAAGAAACTCTACAGTGTCCCTCTGTCTCTCCAAGGAGAACGTATCAAAAACAACAAACTACCCTCTATGGAGCTGGATTAAATACAAAATAAATAAAGTTTGCTGTGATTGCCTTTAAATGTTAAACGAATTTAAAGAGCTTGAGAGTCTAGCCTCAGGTATAAATAAATTGAGGCATATTTTAGTTGCTAAATAGAGCGAGGGCTTAGACATAAGTACTTTGCTTCCAGAGTGAAGTGACATATTCTGACTTTCTCTGCCTGTGTGTGTGTGTGTGTGTGTGTGCTGTGTTCTTTATGCAAGTGTGCTCTACACATACATTATATGCCTCACTGTGGATTCAAATTACCAATAGCTTTTTCAAAATGATTCAGTAAGGGCTGAGACTGACAAGATTGTAGCTTTTCCCGACAAATGAAAAGGCAGTCAGTCACGCTGTGCTTCCAGTTATGTTCTCATCCACTTAGGCCTGCATAAAAGGGAATAAAAGAGGAAACTTAGTTGGATTATCATAAAATGTCAGAGAGATAAGCCAAAATAGTTTTAACACTACATCCCAGTCCCTTATGTTCCTATGTAATTATCAACAGTGGTTCTTGTAAAACATGCGCAGGCCATTTGTAATTACAGTGGACAATGTCTGGTTTCAATTTCTCTGAGGCCCAGTCCAGACAGATATTCAGAAAGAGAGATAGAAAAAGAGAGCGAGAGAGAGTAGTCACATAGACATACAGTGAAATAAAGAGAAAAAAGGCAGACGATTCAATGAAGAATAATCAACAAAGAACTGGAGTGACAGGATGGAAAAGCTTGAAGCAGGATGGTCAGCATGGTATTGTCTTGGCACCACAAAAAGCTTCATCTTGTAAGAGCCATTTATAAGTACTGTGCCAGCAGCTTAGACAGCGAGGATTATCAAATGACATTTTTAGCCTCTTAAGCAAGCCACAATTGCAACCAACATGGTCCAAAAGACCGTGAGACAAAGGACTTATGGTGAGGATGAATGTGAGTGTTACGACTTAGCTAAATGTCAGACAGCTTGTGTATTGTAAATGCAACTTTTAGGCACTATTGTTTCTGTTGTTTGAGCTGTAGCTGTTCATGTACTCTGTTCTCTGAACAAAATGGGAACGGAAGAAAGAGGCAGGGAGGGAGAAGGCATGGGGAAGAAGAAGGAAGAACCACCACCAGTGGATAACCGCCACTGGATGTTTGTTGCTAAGCATTTAATCTCTCATGCTTGGAGAATACAAACGATCTTGTAATCGTCCCCGACCTTGACATGAACAGCAAGGTCGCAGGGGAGCTGGGCTATTTTGCATTTCCCACAGATGCTTTGCCGAGACACGCAGAACAATTAGTAAACTGGATATTGAGTCTGTCTTCACTCTCTCAGTCTCCCCTCCGTCCCCCTCACATTCCCATCGGGGTAGTTACCTGGCACACCCCCAAACCTTAGTTTGATTCCCAATAGTTAATTATGATAAAGAAGTAGTCCAAGTAATAAGTCACGTCAGACTGCATATACCTGTGGGCTGTGCTTGACTGCAGATATTGAATATGCACATTACTGATTATTTTGCCACTCATTTTCTATTAATTGATTCCAGTTTTAGAGTAGAAAATGTCAAAAGTAATGAAAATGATGATCACACATTCCAAAATCCTAAACTGATGCTTTCACACTGCTTTTCCATAATGGCAAGGTACATGTAGTTATTTTGAATTTTGGTCTGTTAATCGCTATTTCTGTTGAAAGGTCTAATCATGTCAGCAGCATTTGTATGTGTTTATATTTGACCATGTTCCAGTGTTTGCAAGCACAGATGCTGCGTATTAGACAGTGACTATTGAGTGTATGTTTGCTTCCATACTGACAATTAAAAGTGAGTAGGAGGGCGGTGGTATGTTACTGTATGTGTTTTTGTGTGTGTGTGTGTGTGTGTGTGTGTGCTTGTGTGCCTCTGTGCATTGGCCCTCAAATCTCCTTTATGCAATTAAGGGACTTTTGTCCTCCGACAACAGCGTATTACCTCTATTATTGAATATGCTGAGAGTTGAGATATGATTATACTGCAGGAGAATTCAATTTCTCTTTTCAGCAGTTTGAATATAAGAGCATGGACTGGGTTCTTTTAAGTTAAGCCAGTTTGGTTTTTAGCCTTATTCAACAGAGGGATAATAAAGCCGACCCCTTCTCAGCACCCTGACTGACTCAACCTTAAAACTGCATGAACACAATGGCTACTAACTCTCTCTGGGATATATCCATGTATATTTTATTTTCTTGTAATAGCAAAGCATCCTTCACAGTGCCCCAAAACTGAAATGAAATATTAAAAACAGTGACTTTAGATTTTGGTGCACAAGTTTGTTTGTTTTTTCGATTCTAGAATTATGTTTCATTTCTAATATTGATGGGTTTTTTTTCTTGCCTTGACACTGAATTTATTCATGCCATGTCATTTGTTTCTCACAGTGCTGCAGCCAACAGTCATGTCCTTTATGGTTTTCCCTGTTTTCCATGGCAAATAATAGAGCTTGTTAACTTCAAAGGTAAACAAGAGACACACAGAATTACAATTTTAAAAGGAAAAACAATAAAACTCAGCAGGATCAGTTAGGGCTTTTAAAGCTTTGCTTTTACAACAAAACTTAATTTTCTTGTGTGATTTTAGAACAGTGTATTTTAAAGGATAAGCACCCACCGTAGGCCTGCAATGGCTGCACTACTCCAAATGTTCAACCACTTTTTGTATATTTTGTAACAGAAAGGACAGTTCAGAGGTTTTTAATCTACGATTAGCTAGAGCTAATTGTGCTCTCCATAAACAGGCCGGTGCATCTGAATATGCAGAATCTGTTATTAGCCTCTGTTTTCAAATGGAATTTCAATCTTATCTGCATTTGTAAACACTGACCAGCTGTTGGAACAGGAAGTCTTGGCCTGGATGTCTGCTAGCTATACTGGAAGCCCCATAACATTGGCCATCTTCTTAGAGGCTAATTCAGCCAACTAGTCGATAGGTTCCCAAATTGTTCTAATGGTAAATAAATTGGTCTCCATGCAAAACAATAACTCAAAAAGTCAAGTCTTATCTACATCTAATTTTTATTAATTTATGTTGTAAAATGTATTTATTTGCAAATGAAACACGGATCCTAATCCTAATCATCAAGCAGAGTAAAGTCTGAAGTTGAGCCTCTGCTAATACATTCAATATTGTTGCTGCCTGCATAGGAGAGTTTCATGTTTGCTTGTCATTGATTTGGCTCTCTCACAATTACATAACAAAAAACGTGTAAACTCTGGGAAAGGTCTGAAGTTTTTATGTTTAATATCGTACCACTGACATTTGAGAGGCAGCAAATTTCTTGCTTGTACCTTTTAGAGAATCCAGCTTTCACTGTAACAACCCCAAGGCACATGGGCCAGAGGTCAAGCTCATGGAGTCAGGAGCGATCAATCCAATGTGGAGGATCTGGCTGAATCAGCAGCTTTTTGACTTCCTTTAAGTGCAAATAGATTAAATCAGTGCGAAGAAGCAAGGTGCCCTAGGCAGTGAGTGGTTATACTGGTGATGACTGCGTGCATTTGAGCCTGCAAATGTGTGTAGGTCAAGAGATGGCACAAGGAGTTGTTATAATGAAGATGATGAGTAGTGTGTGTATTTGTGGTAATAGGCACTAAAGTAGCTGAGGCAGAATGTGGGTGCTCTACTTACATTATGAGTACCCTCACATGCTCAAGTATATATATGTCTTGGTATGTTTGTATACACATATGCTCATGTATGTGCAAATGACTGCTGAGAGGTGTTAATAAGGGCAACCTGCAGTTTGATTTGTAGGGAGTTAGATTGTGTTTAAAAAAAGGCTTATCCTTGTTAGCACTGTCTCATAACTGTCACGATTGGAGGTGTTTGGGTTTATGGTTTTTCTAATTTTGGTGCGTACTGTATGATTCATACAAATGTGTTTTAATTAATGCATATTTTCTTTTTTTTATTGTACTCACACAGTATTTGTCTAAATGAGGATTAATGTCTTTTTTTTTTTTTATTTCCATACTCAAGGACATATATTGGAAAAAATATTTGTGTTCCAGCAGTGCATTTGTCAGTGATTACTTAAGTGCTTCCGAGTCTCAAACTACATGACAGCTCTCCTTGAATTTTGGTTTGATGCTTTCTGTCCAGAAAGCCCATTTATTGCCAGTGACTATACTAGACACCATGTTATTTTCAAGCAGGACGTCTATGAGAAAGCAATACTCTTGGCTTTGTCTGTCTGTGCTGGTTAGACAAATCTATTTCATTTTTGCATCTTGTACGATCAGCTGATCTCTATCTCTGTCCAAGTAAAAATTGTAGGATTTTTCTCTCTTGTACTCTGGCTTTCTTCTTACAAATAAAAGCCCTTTTCTCTCTTGTTCTTCCAGCCTTGTCTGATCCAGATGGAGATCCCTGTCGGAGGACCTACTGTGGACGGGGTCGACAATGCGTGCTGATGGCAGAAACTGGCCGTGCAGAGTGCGTTTGCCAGGAAAAATGTCGGCCCTCCTTTGTGCCAGTGTGTGGCTCAGACGGCAGGTTCTACGAGAACCACTGTGAGGTTTACCGCACTGCCTGCCTGGAAAGAAGACGGATCTACGTGGTACACAGCAAGGACTGTTTCTTCAAAGGTACTGATTTAGTGTTACGTTGCCACACTGACACTGCAGAGGGCTCCCACACACTGTTAAAGACTGGAGATATTTGAAGATATTATTTTAAAAAGTCCAATTAACTTGGATACTTTATCATAATTTATCTAAATAAATTACAGAGGAATTTAGGAGGCAGAGGATATGGAGAAAAATATGCATGTCATGCCCATGCTGTGATTACTGCAGCTGGTTGTCAAAATTAGGATTATGTTTCCCCCAAAGTTGATGACAATCAGCTTGCTGCTGGTAGCACTCCCTGGCATTTTTTTATTCAGGTACATTTAAATCTTACTTTGTCAGTGTTTTTCTTATATTCCGCCATCTGTTGCTGCTTGAACACTCTGAAAGCATTAAGTTGTGTGTGCACCTTTGGAACAATGGGCTCTTTGTTTTTTGCAATAACTTACCTTACCTTCCAGAACCGACAAATAAAAAAAAGGCAGAAATTCTGTATTTGATGTCAAACTGAGGGGCTTTGATCCAAGTAGTTACAAAAGGTTTTATATAAAGTGGTTCATGTTTTTATATTATTTGATGATCATGTGATTTTGAAAACTTAAAGGTCCCATATTGTATCTCTTTTCAGCAGGTTAATGAGTCCCATATCGCAACACTGTTTCTTTCAGGTTGCAGCTCAAAGAACCACACATATCCACCTTGCCTCCCTTACCCCTTGTTTTTAGCTATGTTAGCTGTCTGTAGCTTTCAATCCAACTGTGCTGCTACTTCCCACAGCCCTTTCAGGTCTGTGCTCACTCAGTTAACAGAACAGCCGCTGATCTGGCATAAAAGAGACATTCTGTCACTTCTAACTTTCTATCCGAGTGATCGTTTCACATGTAACTGTAGCCAAAATCACAGCCGTTGTTTTTAACTTATATGTCAGGATTTTAGCAGTGCAAAGATAAATGAAAAAAAGGTTTATGTTAGCAGGTTAATGTATACTATTGCACCTAAAAAAAAATTTGAATATTATAAAAAAGTTAATTTTTTTCATTGTGACTTTTATTTTAATTTTGATGGTTATGCTTTATAGCACATGAAAATCAGAAATCCAGCATCTCAAATTATTAGAATATTTAATTTCAAATTCGAGTAAATTACCATTCAAACAGTATAAATACCGTGTATCTCTCGGTTTAGTTCAGTACGCGCAACCGCAATCATGGGGAAGACAGCTGACTGGACCAGTTGTTCAGATGACGATTGTCGACATTCTCGATGAGGGTAAGACATAGAAGGTCATTGCTGAAAAGGGTGGCTGTTCAGAGTGCTGTATCAAAGTATATCAATGGAAAGTTGACCAGAAAGGAGAAGTGTGGTAGGAAAAGGTACACAAGCAACAGGGATAACTGCAGCCTTGAGAGGATTGTCAAGAAAAGTCAATTCGAGAGTTTGTTAGAACTTCACAAGGAGTGGGTTGAGAGCTACCACATAGAGACATTTTCAGGACAGTGGCTACAGCTGTCGCATTTTTAATATCAAGCCACTCCTGAACCAGAGACAACATCAGAAGCACCTAAATAGGAGGAGAAAAATAACCGGACTGTTCCTCAGTAGTGCAAAGTCCTCTTTTCAGATGAAAGTAAATGTTGCATTTCAAGGTCCTAGAATCTGGAGGAAGAGTGGAGAGGCACAGATGTTTGAAATCCAGGGTGAGGTTTTCGGAGTCTGTGATGATTTGGGGTGCCAGGTCATCTGCTGGTGTTTGTAGTGGTTGGTCCTCTGTATTTTATCAAGTCCAAAGTCAAAAGCAGCCATCTATCAGGAGATTTCACAGCACTTCATGCTTCCATCTGCTGCAGTTTTCCTTTTCCAGCAGGACTTAGCACCTGCCCACAGTGCCAAAACTGCTACCAAATGGTTTGCTGACCATGTTGTTACTGTGCTTGATAGGCCAGTTAAGTTCCCTGACCAGAGCCTTTTTTGATTAATCTTAGAAAATACTTTAATAATTTGAGGTACTGGAAGTCAGATTTTTATGAGCTGTAAGCCATAACCTTCAAAATTTGATGTTTCACTTTACACGTGTTGAATATAGAATATATTAAAGTTTACCTTGATTAATATAATTACAAAAAAAAATGAACTTTTCCATGATATTAAAATTTTTTGGGATGTACTGTTAGATATTAAGAGGTGTAAACAGTCAAATTCACACTCTTTTTTGAAGTCTTTCTCTCTCTCTCTCTCTCTGTCCAGATATTGACAGAAAAGAGGGATTTTACCTCACTGAACATGGGAGTTTCTAGTTTACTCATCTGTTAGTTTGTTTGCGTCATTATGTGACTTTGGTGCTTTAACTAATGTGTAAACTAATGTTTTAAAGTCACACAGTAATACAAACTCAGAGACCTAGACTGCAGTATAGTATTTATGACTGAGAGAAATTTTTTGATATGAATACCTTTTCCTGCTGACCCCATCCTCACCAGTACATTGCTTAGCTTTCATGGTGATCCAGGAAATGACAGTCGGCACTTCAGCTGCCATTTATTGAAAGTAATACACTGAGAAAGGATAAGTACCTCATACAACCCTGCTTTAAAAATTGAATTAACCCTTGAAGACTCTTGTGTTCATTCTTGCAGCCGACAACAGAACATTTGTCGTGCTTTGCTTTCTCCTCCCTTCACACTTAAATTGGAAAAAGCAAGCAGTGATGATGGACATTTTTAGCTCCACTACTGTTGGTTTGTAACGTCTGCTGAGATTACTTGGTTTCAAGTGAAATTATTACATGGGTACATAATTATTTTTATTAATATTTATTTGCCTCAGTGTCTTTTTTTAAGATTTGCTGAGATTTGAGTTGTTTTACTGCTGCTTACACAACAAAAACACAGTTATGTTGCACAGTCTCTGTGTCTTTGATGTCTCACTACATCACTGTGTATGGCACACGTTTGATCCCTTCTCCAAGTGAAAATTGCCCTCAAATGATGTTCTAATACCTGTGAGGGATACGTGTGAACAGTCTGAAGGCTATGCTCAGGCTTCAGCTTTGGTTTGATGTTGAAACATTTAAACAAAAATAGAGTTGCACTGACAAGCAAAGCAATTGTTTTGTATCATGTTGCCAGCTGTCAAGCTCCAGTCACAAGCATCAATCACTGTGAAAATTGTGCTGTTTCTGTCAGCCACTGATTCAGCTGAGATGAAAGGATGAAATCATCTGTAGTTTGGTACTGAAGGCTGTGGCTCAGGGTCAAGTTTTTCTGGGAAACAATAGCTAGGCACTTATGTTGGCACAAGGACAGTAGGCATTTTTCATCAGGTGCTGTACTCATCTCTTCTGTGTGGTTGACTTGGGTAATCATGCTCCTTTCACTACAAGTCAGCTTACTTACTAGGCAGTTGACCCTGTCTTTAACAGGCTTGTTTTACTGCATACACTTTCATGAATTTAAATGTCATGTGCCATAAATTCGATTTTTTTGGCAATGGCCATGCAAGCATTTTTACATATGAATTTATGCAATATGCTCACATACACTGACTAAGGTCTGAGACACTCCTTCCCTCACTAACTACATCAATATCCCTGCACTCACAAATCACCACAAGGTTACTGGGGATCACCGGTTCTCTATTGTAAATCGTTTAAATCTTCACTCCTTCACTATCTCTCATTAGCAAAATTGCACTCTCAGCATGAACAGTCTGTATTATTATCCAAAGGCAGCCCACTCACTTTATTATAACTTCGATTTAAAGGTAACAGGGCTGCAAACTTGGTGGCATAGCCTCTTTTTTTTTTTCCAGTTTTCCAGGTCAGACTAGTATTAAACATGTTTTTTACTCCCTCAGGGTGTGGATGTTAAAATAGAAAGCAAAGCTATAGTTATTTTGGAGTGCATGGTTTCATGTCAACACAGCACAGAAACACAGATCGGCAATAACTCACACAAACATGGCAGTACTTTTAGGAATACCACATTAGGGAGGCAAGGATTCCTGCCAGACACTACCATGCATAGCTAATCCACATTAGGGATGTTCAGTCGGCACATTAGGCTTAAACTTGATGTCTGAATGCAAACCAGCAGGAGATGGAAAATGCTGGAAATCAGTCAGATGTTATGGGACTCGTGTGCATGTCTGTAAATGTGAAGTAATTGTTGCACCTGACATACAAAGAAATCATCGGAAGGCATGTCTCTCAGTGGTGTGCTAGAGTCACTATTCACTATCACTATTTGTAAAGAGCAGGCAAACTGGAGTGGTGGTGCAGTGGTTAGATTTTCTTTGGAAATGCAAGCCTTATTTAACTTTGTTTACTTGACGAGATCCTTACAGTTTTGCTCAAGAAGATTTGAAAATAACAACACATCCCGTCTTGGTTTGCCTGTGCATCTCATCTGGCTGCTGCAGAAAGAGACACAGTTAACCATTTCCCTTAGTTTGTGTCAGTATTTCACTCACCAGCTGCTTCAGTACTGTACACAGATGTGCAATTACCAAATATGTCAACATATAAACTAGAAATTCTATTAGAGTTAATGGTAATAGGATAAGACAACAATATTATACAGTAGTATAACAGTAATACTATTGTTGTCCTTTGGTAGTGTCATTTCTCTTTCAAATAAAAATCAATGGAAAAGGAAAAAAAAGAAACTACATACCCAACATATGCTTAGTTTTTCTCAGTTCCTTTCCTTTATTTGTTGCCTGTTTTTGCCAGCCTCATCGAACCTATTAAATGATAAATGCCAAAAAAGTTTTTTTCCTCTGTCAGAGAGTGATCAAGACACAAATGGATCTTTAGGGTCCCTAGAGCGATGTTTTAAGCCACATGGCAAACCTTTTTTTGGTAGGGGAATTTGCTTTCAAATGTGATAAACCTAAAAGCTGAGCTGTGAAAGCCTATTTCGTTCGGCTCAGGGCTAGGGTCAAAGTCACAGTGTCAAATATGGCAAGTAGTTATGCCGGCTTTCGTGTCTTCATATTTGCATTATTGTAATTCTCTCCGCAGAGCCAGTCCAGAACTCTTAACTTTGGAAAAAGAAAGAAGAACCACATTTCTATTTTCATTGACCTTTCTTTACTGGCTCCCACTTACAGAGCTGATTTTGTTTATGCATTCAGCTTTTAATAGGTCTGCACATGTCCACGCCATCCTCTGCCACAGTTCCACCACCAGGTCACTTTGGGCATCAGACCAAATGTTGATTTAAGCTAAAGTGGAAAAAAAAACAAAAAAACAACACCAACTAAGAAGTAAAACAGATTATCATTATTATTTTAGAGACTTTCACTAGAGTTTCCCAATTCATCTGCAGTTGCCTGCTTCAGTCAGTTAGCTGAAATGTGTCATGAAATGAACATGATTTTACTTTTGTACTTTTTTTTCTTTTTGGTTTTGTAGTTTTATGTTTGTGTATCCCGCGTGTATCGTGTTACATCAGACGTTTTTTAAAAGCTTCAGAGAAAAGTTGACTTTTTTCAAGGAGAGAGGGCAGCTCTCCTTTGGGTTTATGTTTTTAATTAAATTTTTATTTTATTTTTTCTCCTCAGGCAGTAGGGAGAATCAAGGGAGAATGTTTAATGTTTCAATCTACTTTATACCTGTTGTGGCAAACATAGTTGCACAGGTGAAGGGGTTTACCACTCGGCTATCTGAGGGTACCCAGATATTCTCTTTGATGCAGCTTGAAGGAGGCTGTAGCCTCCTTCTGGCTTGATACTCAGAAGTGTTTGGTAAAGGATTTGCCTTTTTTGACAGACAGAAGAGGTGATTTCACATAAGGTAGAAAAGATGACAGTAAACCTCGGGATGGGGCTCTTTGTTCTCTCCTGTCTCCTCTTCTTTGTATATATGGTCTTCTTAGCTGGTACTTTAATACATATTGGCTAAAAATTTGTGTGTGTGTATAATAATATTAGAATAACAATGGGATTATAAAATGCCACACGCTGAGGTAAATTGATAACTTTTACATTGCAGTAAAAAGGGACACAACAAAGTTAGTAGCCAAAACACTATAAAGAGATTTTCATTATTGCACCTTTTTTTGATAACTTTAATTCTGTTTTCACTGCGGCACTTTTAAGATTACTCTGAGCTAGCTTAAGCTATTCATTTCACAAAGACCCTGCTATAGAATTACCACAGAAACCACAAATGTCTAACACACACAAGGGAAAGTCAGTTTGTCTTCTTAAGTATGGCAGGCTAATAATCAACTTCAAAGTTAAAACTTATTTGATGCCAAATGGCTTCAGAAGGGGCAAACTGACAATTAAAAAGATTGATGTACCAGCAGCACTCAAACCTAATAAGCTATTTAGATTCTAATTACAAAAAGTACTAAAAGTCATAAAATGGGTTTTGAGGCTCTCATCTGTTTTTTGTTTTTTTTCTTTCCACCGTGTGATAAATTATACTCTCGTGAAATAATTGATCTAATAAAAATGATAATACCTTTTAATAGAGAGGCACTGCCACCCTTTCACTGATGTTTTTTCGGAATTAACTACAGCTCTGGAAAAAATTAAGAGACCACTCCAAAATTATCAGTTTTTCTGATTTTGCTATTTATAGGTATATGTTTGAGTAAAATGAACGTTTTTGTTTTATTCTATAAACTACTGACAACATAACTCCCAAATTCCAAATACAAATATTTTCATTTAGAGCATTTATTTGCAGAAAATGAAAAAATGGTCAAAATACCAAAAAAGGTCCAGTGTTTTCAGACCTCAAATAATGCAAAAAACAAGTTCATATTCATTTTTAAACAACACATTACTAATGTTTTAACTTAGGAAATCAGTAACCCTGATT
>VUQI01002108.1:0-13264 GCA_015106735.1 Paratilapia polleni | reverse complement strand
TAAATAAATCCCCCCCCCCCCCCCCCCAAATTTCCAGAAACTGTGGCTCAGTTTCTCAAAATTCTTCATTTCACTACTTTGTCGAAACTCCGCACATCTCTTGCAAAATGCAAAAAAACAAAAAACAAAAACAACACACAGCTGCTATATGCTTATGTCTCGCAGAGCATCAAATAAAGACTGATGGGATGAATTCAAAACACTACCATCAGTGTGTTCGTGTATGTTTTGGCTTCATGACGCGATGTTACATACATGTTCAAATGCATACTTGTTTTGGTGAAGTGTAACAGCATTTACATAATGCACGTATATGCAAAGCAAGTGTTATCTATTTTACACAGATTGTGACAAAACACGTATGTAATGCAAGTACATGAGAAGCACTGCAAAGAAAATCAGTGCACAGGTACAAAAAAGGTAAGAAAAAATCCTTTTTTTTCGTTACTGCAATACAAAGCTGAACTGCACAGCTGAACTGACAAAAAATAAAATAAAAAATTACAAATTGCCTGCCTCCTCTTACTCTCACTCTTCCTCTTCCCCCTGCTCCATCTTCCTGCCTTTCACCTTTATAAGTCTCTTTTATATTCTGACTCATGACTAAATTGTTCTTCCAGTTGAGTTTCCACAAGTGCAGCGTGAGTGGGACTAACTGGTAATTGGGGTTTTGCATTTTGAAGGCCAGTGTTCCTAGGTGAACACTGTGTGCTAAATGATGCACTTCAGAGTGTTCAGAGATTTGCACAACTGTGAGTGAAAATTGTGCTCAGAGTTTAGCAGTTTGGAGCCTTTCTGTCGATACACGAGCTTCACGTTTTCAGAATTATAGAGCATAGCTCCATTGTTTGTTTGTTTTTTTAATAGGGGAAAAAACTGTAATTGTTAAAGTTACACGTCAAAGAAAAAAGGCTTACTTTCAAAAAAAAAAAGTAAATTGTGAGACTGTAAAATTAGTGATAGATTAATGTGTGCGTCACATAAATGCTGCAGCTGGTAAATGTGGAGCAATTTATAATTACCTTCTACACTTTTGGATAGTTTGTGAATTTCCATGGGGAGATGTAACACTATTATAACCACTGCTAATAAATCATAAATTCTTAGATAATTAGACTTTACTCTTAACAATGGTTTCATTGTTTCATAATGAAATGAAAACATAATCAGCTTTATGAGTCCATAGTTATGTTATTACTCATTTTTATTAATGAGGTGTTCTATATTTAATTTTTATCAAATATTATTGGGTTTTTTTGTGATATATTACTGATCAGTGGCACCGTCCTCATTCCCACGATGCATGTGTTGAAACAATAATGAGACTGGTCTTACTGTAAATTTGTTTGTTTGTTTGTTTTAACCCAAACTACAGTCTTTTCCTAAACCTAACTGGTTTGGTGCCCAAACAGGACATGAACCACAGTCCCCATGTTCTGTGACTGTATGGCAGTGCCACCACACCTGCCTACTTATACATTGCATATGAGAGTAATATTAATACAGTGGATGTTTACAAAACAGCTAATACCAGTTAGTAAACATTACAAATTCTCATGTTATTGTTTGTTAAAAAAAAAAGGTTAATTTAACTTTAATTAATGTCAATTTACCATTTATTAATATCGGTTATTATAAAGTGGTATCAAAACAGTAAAGTAAGTAGTAACTTAAAGTATCAAATAAATGAAATTGAGCAAAGAGTATATCATATCTTTCAGAACTATATATAGTGAAGCAACTGAAAAGTGAAGTACAAAGGTGAAGTATCTCGAAACTACATGACTTGAGTGAAGTATTCAGATTATTTTTTTGCAAGTAAAGTCAGTAAGAACACCCATTATTGTGTGGTGTTCTCTGACTATGTTGTGACATAAAGTCTATCATTATTGAAAAAAACACACTAGTGTACAGTCATGTGAAACCCTACATCCCATGGAAATTGCTGTCTTTTCAACATATTTGGATAAGCAAACAGAAAGCCTACAGAAAAAGATGATACACCCCCAAAAAAATCAAGCATGAAACTGACAGTCTGAAATCATTTCCATAATTCAAATCATTCACACTGAAAAGTCATGTAAAAATACCTTCAGATCCACAGTAAGGTGTTCCAGGCCAGCGGCCTGTTATTACAACCTTCTGCTGTCCTCTTTGCTGTCGAAGTGTTTGGTGTTGACACGCTCTAAAGAGACCTTCATAAAAGGATTTGGTTTGACTGTGAGTCTGATAAGACATTTAAAAGATCACCACATTCTTTAAAATTAACCATTTCACTGTAAGAAGAATCTGACAGATTTGTCTCGGACTGGCCTCCACCATAAAAAAGAAAAAAAAAAGAAGTCTTCAACAATCCCAAAATTTCATCTCAGGATTCATCTCAGATAAGTCTTGCAGGTGTTGGTGTCAAAGTCCTTGCGTCTAAAATCACAAAGAGAAAATTTGTTCTGCAAGGAGAAAGCCTCAGCATGAAAGCAAAACTACAGTTTGCTCTCATGCTACATATAGGCAACGAACAGGCCTTTTGGAATAATGTTGCTCTTGATCTACAAATCACTGATAAAAGAGCCTTTTAGGAGAGGAACCTCACACCAGCTGTGAAGCATAGTGGTTTCAAATGCTATGGTTTGGGGTTTCTTTGCTGCCTCAGCAGCTGGGCAGCTTCTGGCCATTGATTTAATGATGAATTCTGCATCATATCAAACGGTGCTCGAAGATAATGTGAAAGTCTAGAAGTTAAAGTTCAGCAGAATAGTGATCCTTGGCACACAGCAAATCCACAGTGGAATGGCTCAAAAAGAAGAAATGCAGGGTTATGAAACAGCCTAGTCATAGCCAAGATTTGAATCCCACTGAAATGTTGTCGGGGGGGGGGGTGACACAGGCAGTACATGCAAGAAAAGCCTCAAAACATTTTGCAGCTGAAGGAATTTCACATGGAGGGCGGTCAAAAATTTCAAGCAATGTCAGCAGCTAGTGAACAATTATGCAAATCAGCTACAATACAGTATTTCTGCTAAAGGGTGTAATAGTAGCTTCTGAGGTCACGAGTGGGCTTGAAAGAAGAATATCAAAAACGGAATGGAAAACAAAAGAATTTTCTTTGTGGTTTTGAATTCTGTCACCTTTATTGAATTGAATGTGTCCAAATCTGTTAAAAAGCCGAGGGTAGTGATGCAATTAAAAAACTAAAAAAGATACTTTCCATCAATATGTTTCACAATAATCATGCAAGATTTAATGCAACACAGGTCATAGAGTTAAAAGAAAATGACAACAATCAGCCCATAAATATCAGTCAAACATTTATTTCATGTTTGGTGTATCTGAGGCACTTCCTCTCGTCAAGCAGTTAGTTTTCAGTTCTTCACCTCCTGAAAAAGGGAATTAAATAAGAAGGAAAAATGAGTGGAACATTTACAGCTGTGGAAGAAAAATTCAGACCATTTACACAAATAAAATGAGAAATATTTCCAATCCCACTGAATAACAAGTAATGAGGTTTGTGCAGCATGGTGTATTACTGTGTTACAGTTTTAAAAAGATGTACTCTAAACCAAGTGACATGATATATCTTTATTTGTTAATACTGAATGCTGACCCATCAGTGTCTTAATACTATTACTGTTTTTTACTGTAGCCTGTCAAGGTGGCGCTACTGTTTCAACTAATTTATACAGTTACTGTAGGTAATTTAGTCAAAAGGTTCCCAAATTAGAAGCTGGACCACATCTGAATCACAACAATAAATCTGAGGGATCAAGAGATGATCATGAGCTGTTTTACAGTGAATACAGAAAGTATTCAGACTCTGTTTTGTATACTTTTTAATTTTCTTGCTAACTGATCATCCAGCCTGGTCAGATTTGCTGGGAAGTGGGTCTGTTAAACTCCTTTTTCAGGTCGCTCAACACGTTTTCATTGTATCTGGACTTAGTTGGGTCGCTCAAGGACAGTGGGTTTCATAATCTGATAGCTATAGTAATGCCAGCAGGGTATTGTGACCATTATTGTTGTGCAAAAAGGTCGACCATCACTCCGGTCCTAGGTCGAGAGGTCTTCAAGGACCTCTCTGTATTTCACTACATTCATTCTTCCATCAGTTCTGACCAGTCTCCCTGTTTCTACAGCTGAGAAGCAACCACATAGCATGATGCGACCACCACTGTGCTCTACCATAAAGGCTTGATTAATGAAGTGAAGTGGTCGACCTTCTTTCAGGTTGCCCCATCTCTACAGATGCCTTCTGAAGCTCTGTTGGAGTGACCATGTGGTTCTTTGTCACCTACTTGACTAAGGTTTCTCAGTTTGGCCAAGTGGCCTACAGTAGGAGGAGTTGTGGTGATTCCAAACAGCTTCAGCTTCACAAATAGTGAACCCTCATGCTTGTAAAAAAAAACACCAAAGCCTCCTAAAAATGGTATTATTTACCCTACCCATACCACATCACATTTATCATCCGCATGCTGCAGAAAGCTTACTCCCATCTAGGTAGTAACAGCTGCATGGTGAGGATCACCTTCTTTGATTTCTCAAGTGCATTTAACACGTTTCAGCCACTGCTACTGAGAGAGAAGCTACAGGAAATGCCAGTAAACATGTCCACCATCTCATGGATTACTGACCACCAATTACAGCAGAGACATCTGGCAACAATTTGGCGTGCCACAGTAAAGAGTCTGAAAGGGTCTTTTTATATATGTGTGTAACTGTCATGTTGTTTGTTGTTTATATGATTTTTACCTGGTGATGCACTGAATGCTTATTAGAATTTATTCTCTGAGGACAATCACTGAGTTAAACAAACTTTAATGCAACCCATCTAATAGTCGATGACAGATTTCAGCAGCAAACATACAGTGACCCTAGTGGAAAGACTAGATGATTGCCAAAGGTTTGTTGTTTGCTTTTTGTTTTTAAACGTGGCAGATGCATATATATGTGCCAGTGTAGTAGTGATGTAATAACCTGTCCAAACATCTTTAATTAGTTGTGTTATACTGTCCAGAATGGCATATTGTGGTGAGAAATATCACACATTCACATACTATATTTCACTATTTCTACATACCCCCCAGTGTTTCCAGGTTTTGATCTCATTGTAGAAGGCGTCTCCGGGGCAAGAAGTGTTCACCACCTGTCTGTGACCCTGCAGGGTGAAGGTGGGTATCAGTCGCCCACCACGGACAGCACAGGCTGCCAGCTGATCTTTCACCAGCTCCATGGAGTACTGAGAGGGCAGACTGCTGGTGTAGTCTCCGATGAAGGAAACGCCATAGCCAATGGAGTTGTGTCCGAGGGTGTGGGCTCCTCGCCAGAACCATCCCCGGCCTTCGTAGATGTACCCGTCAGAGCCTGCGACAAAGCTTCAAGAGGATAGAGACTCTTAGAAGGTATGAGCTGGGTGCAAAGGGTGCAAAGATTTCACATATGAAACCTTCTACATACCTGTATCCTATGTCATCCCAGCCTCTGTCCTCCTGATGAAAGCGCTGCATGGAGCGCATGTCTTCGGAGCATTTCTCAAAGGTCAGACAGGGCTGGCTGGGCGAGTGAGTGTGGTGGATGTACAGGAAGGAGAGAGGCAGAGTGAGGTTGGTGGGTGTTCCTATGTACGGCTTTGCACCCCACATACACCGAGGGATGATGGGTGGACAATCTGAAACACATAAGTAACTGGAATAAAGTGATGACTCTTTTCATGTTCATATTTTGATGGACTGTCTTAACTGTCTTAATATGCAATATTCTCAGACCACAGTGCTGTTCTAAATTCTTTCACTTCCTCTGTGGTTTGGTTTTATGCTCACCCATATACATATGGACAAACTCTTTCATTCCCTCCTTTGCCTCCGCCATCAGCTGCTTCTTCGCCTCCTCCTCCATATTTGATTGTCCTGTCAGTCTCTGCTGTAGTTGTACAGATTTCACTACCTGTCTGGCCATCAGCAGGTGGACAACCAACCCTCTGAAGTTCTCTCTGCGGCGTCGGCTGATGATGCGCGGGGCAGTGTCCAGTCCGTTGCCCTCCAGCTGGTGGCAGTAGTACTCTGTCAGCAGACTGCTGAGCTTTAGAGGACGTCTGGATTTGTCAGAAACCTCCAGCCCCAGCACGACGCCGTCCATGCCTCCATTGACTTGAGCAGTGGTGAGCAGGGAGGGGCTGTCCAAGAGGGTGAACACTTGAGGAGAGCTTAGGCTGTCCCAACAGCCGTCAGGTCCCAGACGCTGTGTCACAGAAGGGCTGTACCTGAGGGAAAGACCTAGATCCCTGGCCAGAGTGAGCTGGTAAAGACCTCGAACACGCCTCGGCGCTTTGGAGAGTAAACCAGCCTCGATGCCCAGGAGGAGCGGTCTGAGGGCAACAGTGGTGCCATCGGGAGTTAGGACCACACCTTGTTCTTTGGCGTCATCTGTCACCCTGTGATGCACAGCTTTTGTAATGTAATCTGAAAGGTTAGCAGCCAATTCAGGACCACCAGACTCAGCATTTGAAAGGAAGTACTGAATGAATGCATCATTAAGGTCAGCTGCCCTGCGCAGCCGCTTCAACACATTTAGTGGCTTTGACCCAGGGTCCTCATCTTCGACCTGCTTTACTGCCTTGATGAAGTCTTCCATCTGATATGAAAATGAAGCTGAAGACACAAAAAAACAATGTCTTTGTCATTCAAATTAAACCCCATCTTTTCAGCCCTATACAAACTTACCCTTGATCATAGGTTGATGATCCTAAACACAAACTGATTTAGCCAAGGGAGAAGCGGTGATGGGAATAGTGTAACTGCTCCTACTAATATTAATAGTAATAATAGTGGAACTAAGAAGACTGTGACTGAAGAAAGGTACACATTGCTAGCAGTGTTTTATAATGGTCCAATACTGGTATGTAAAGTGGCAAGCCAACAGTTATCTTGATGATAAATGAAGCAATATGAGCTCCAGTTTGAGGAAACAGCCGCAGAAAACAGGATCGACATGTTCTTGTGTTAATATTTGTTCTCCCAGCAGAATCAGAAGTAACTTTAACTGAGCTATAGTTGAAATTTCTCCCTGTATCAATTCGAGAATGATATATTTTAATCTCATAATTTCATCTTTACTGTGGTTCGTTTCCAAAGTTTCATTGGAAAGTAATTCACCTTAATTCGACAAAGAAGGTGTAATTCAATTAAAGCCTGTTTCGGTTTTCTTTTTTGAAAAACAGCTACACAGTGATCCTTCCCGTGGAGGTCAGAGTTACGTGGCTTTTTGCCTTTGTCTCGTTCTCAGAGAATAGCAAAGCAGTGGCAGAAAAAAAACTCATACAAAGCCATTTTCCAAAACAGGCATTTTGTTTGTGTGTGTTTGTTTGCTTGTTTTCAGGGCAGGCTTTCCTTACTTCAGCAAGACCATGTCAAACCACATTCTGCATGTATTACAGCAGCAGGGTTCTGTAGAAAAAGTGTCCGGGCGCCATTAAACTGCTTTGGATGCATTCCAGATCTGTCACCCTCTAAAAATACATGGGTGATGGTAAAACAGAAAGTATAACAAAGGAAGCCCCAAACTGCTTGGCAGCTGAAATCCTCATTGCAGCAACAATGGGAAAAGATTGTGCTTTCGAAACTACAGCAGCTGTTCTCCTCAGCTCCCAAACACTTACAGAGTGTTGTTAAAAGAAGAGGCTCTCCAAAAGAGTGGTTAACATCCTCCTTGACATGTTGTTTTATACTATGTTCATTTAAACATATGACTTAAATGACTTGCAGATGCATTCTGTTTTTATTTACCTCTGACCCAGCGTCCCACCTTATTTGGGAAATGGTATATAACGAGAAGGGAGTCCATATACAAAGTCGTACACAAATCTAAAAAGCTAAAAGAAATTTGCCAAGTACAGCACAGCACAAGTACAGCAATCTTCAGGTAATAGTCAACGATAAGAAATCTCTCAGTAATACTCAACAGAAAAATGATAAGAAAACAAAAGTAAACACAATGTCTTGATCTGAATACATGCATACAATGCATTTCATAAAACAAGTAAAAGCAATTGTTGTATTACCTTCTGCATAGGTGCTGACCAACAGCACCAGGAAGGCAAGGGTCAGTTTCCAGCATTCTTTGTCCATCTTGAGCTGCAAACACCTTCAGCTCCACACGTCAAATGTGTCTACCTTGTTGCCTCTCTTTCATTTATGACATGCAGTAAGGGGGTGGTTATGTAACAGTCGTACACATACTGTAGATAGGCCTGCATTTAATCTGTTGGTGTGGCCGGCTGAGCAATGTGGGAAACTGGCACCTGTAATCTAAGCAGTGTGGAGTGGTTTGTCCTCAGTGGTCAAGGTCTTCCTGTGTACCTTCCGGTGGTGCCAATATGACCGACTTGGACATTTTCGAGAATTTCTCAAGTTCTGTAATAAATCTCAGTCATCGCATTCGCGTGTGGCCGCTTCAGGGAATAATACGAGCTTGCAGCACATATGTCCACTACAGTACAAATCACCGGGAGTCCTCTGTGAGGCAATACACGTGTTCATGTTAATGTTCAGAAAATACAGAGCCAGGCTGCAAAATTCTGGAAGTCCCAAAACCTTGAATCACGTGTGTTCCCGGCAGCACTGACCGAAATGTATCTGCATACTAGTACATTCTTCATATTCAGTGAGGTTTATATGGTTAAAACTTCTGTTACAGTACACATGCACTCATTGCAGACACTGAAAGTCACAGACTGGTGTTTGCAGCTGTCACATGATGAAAAGAACAGGAAGTAGATGTCTCTGGAAAGTACAGTGCAGAAGGTCAAAGATGCAGATAATAAAAGTCAAAGATGTAAATACTGCAATCTATAATAATAATAAAGACCTTTCAGCAGCAGGACCGGGATAGACGGGGGATATTAAAGAGACCAGAGCCATGATTAGAACTATAAGATTCCATTGTGTCACATTTGACACATATGAAAAGGACTTAAAATGTTATATATTTGGGAAAAAAGAGTCATCAGATGTTTAAATGGTTATGGAGGTTGACTCCAGATGAAAATGGCTTGTACTACTACAGTGTGTTGGCGCTAAAGGGTCCGACCACTAGATGGCGGTATGCAATTTAAATGCTGGTAATGTTAAGCTGTCAAAGGAGGAAGAAGAAACAAAGGAAGCAGAATTGAACCGCAGCTGATTTAGCTCCAACAAGGTGCGTTTACGTTACAAATACTTCACTGGAACTGAGTGAAACTGATACAAAGTAGTACCTACTCTGTGTAAAAGCGTACGTTTCCATCGCTGGTGCTGCATGTGTAGGGTGCGGTTATCTTTACTGGGCGTGCCGGCTAACATTTGTAGCCCGGTGGCTAACAGCTAGTGTTGATCAGCTGTTGTGTTTGAGCACAAACACAAGGGCTCAGCAGGTCCGAAGGCTGTGGCATGTGTATTGTGTTTCTGTTTGGTGAAATTCTACCTAGAATTACAAATGTCGCGACTTTACAGGCAGAAAGTGGAGCCTGTGGCCACACATTTATTCCTGTCTTATTAACGTGTCGTTACTGTAAATGACAGGTATGTCGGTGATATATGAAAGCTAAATTAACGCCCCTTTGTAGCACTATATATTGCCATTACTAAACATAACAAATCATATATGAAATAAATGAAAGGCTACCATTTGGTCTTTGTGGATATTTTAGGCCTTTGTAGACGTTTGAAATGAGCTGCCTGTTGGGTGTGCAGGGGCGTGTCCAGAGGGGGGGCATGTGGTGGCACAGGCCCTGTGGAAAACTGTTTGATTGTTTGTTTTGAGTAATTAAGCGGTTGGTTGTTTAGGTTTCTTTTGTTAGGGCTGTGCCATTTCATACCATGTATAAAAATACTGGTACAGATTTTTATGTAATATAAAAGTGTCATTATGCAATATCATCGATATAGCAATGCCATGCGTTTACATTCCCTAGCATGCACGACGACAACCCAAGCCCAGACATGTCTGAGAACGAGAGCCGCGTTTCAGCCTCCAATGACGATTTAGTACCTAAAAAGAGAGAGCTACTTTAACAACCTCCAACAAAGCACAATACGTTGCAAAGTATGCAAGAAAACCTCTCCTGCTACAGGTGGAAACTCAAGTGGTGAAACAAACTTGCTTCACAACTGGAGGGAAAAAACACACCGTCGAGTACAGCCAGGGTATGAAGGCATATGAGGAGCAGATGCTAGCACCTGGTGATGCGTGGCCCAAAAGTAAACAAATGACTCAGCCGAGCATCGCTGGAGCACTTGCTATCTGGGCTCCGTGTGACAGGAAGGGCAAACAGTGAAACAGTGGATGGAAATTACATTTGTTACATATTGTTACATAAGTTGCATATTGTTTAGCCAAGATATGATGCCAGTCCAAACGGTGGGAAAGGAGGGCTTTAAGTTACTGCTTAAAAAACACGAACCAAGATACGAGATCCCAGGTAGAAAATATTTTTCAGTTTCAATTTTATTATGTGACAATATTGTGGAGGCTCCCGAAGAGTTATAAGGTTAAGTTACTTTAGTTACTGTTAAAATGAAGTGTTAAGCAGTCATGATTTTACTTCAAATTTCCAGAGAAAACACTACCTAGGCTTCTTTTGTGCTTACATTTGACTTATGCTGTGTCACTGTGCATATTGCTGTGTTACTACTATTGCACTATAATGCTGCTGCTGGCACCTTGTTTCACTCACTTCAAATTAGGTAGTTTGTCATCAATGACAGCAGCTCATTGGAAAAGAAGGAAGAAGAATGCCCTTCAGTTAGTTTGCACTAATAAATGCTGCTGCCTGCAAGCTGCAGTCACCAAAAACAAAATGTTGCTCAGCATTTTCTTCCTATATCGCCATAAATATCATTATCATTAATTTTGGCAAAGTGTTTGTTTATCCATTACTTTCAGCAAATGGTTTTAGTCTGCTCAAACCATTTAACCATGGCTCATAGATATTTCTCTTGTGAAAATGAGTTTTTAGCCTAATTTTACCTAACAAAAACAGTTAATTAGAAGGGCAAAGACAATGCCCTGTTTTTGCAGTTTTAAAGAACCTGATCTATAGCTACACAAAAAGAAAATGTATCCTTCCTTTTGTGGGGTTCATATGTTGAAACCCTACACCATAACCTACATCAAAACCTGACGTGCACCCCCTATAAACGTAACTACACATTGCCTCAATGCAGCCCGCAGTGACTGTGATTGGCACATCATTTCCTCCTACGCATTTCCAGCTCGTTCTTCTTATGCCGCCATTTTTCGAATACACTGGAAGAAAATGCAGAGAGAACCCCCGTTGCCAAGTAGTGTTTTGGCGACGAAATTTCAGAGCAACACATGCACACCATGCATAAGTATAAATGCTGGCAACTAGCCTAAGGTGCATCCTAGGCTCTACATAGATTAAACACAAAAGTGTAAATTAAGCTTTTGCCGACGCTCTGCTTCTCCGCCAGTTGTCATGAAGTTGGACTTAGTGGATTTTGCATAACCCTCCTGGTTCACAAACAGAAGTTAGCTCACTGTGATGTATGTTTACATCAGCACATACAAACGTATGGCTTTCCATCACTCTCCAACAGAAAATGGACACTCGGTTCACTCGAGGGAAATCCAACATCCTTGAGCGCCCTCTGACCCGACCCAAGACTGACGTCAGTCTGAGCGCCTTTGCGCTCCTGTTCTCAGAGATGGTGCAGTACTGTCAGAGCCGCGTGTACTCCGTGTCTGAGCTGCAGACACGCCTAGCAGACATGGGCCAGTGCGTGGGAGCCAGCATGCTGGATGTGCTGGTGCTGAGGGAGAAGAACGGGAAGAGGGAAACCAAAGTGTTGAACATGCTGCTCTTCATCAAGGTAAGTGAAGCGGTCATAGGCGTGAGTAACCTTTTAATTTCCAAACTCTTTTAACAGTTGTCTTTCCTTCAGGTTAACGTGTGGAAGTCCTTGTTCGGTAAGGAGGCCGACAAGCTGGAGCAGGCCAACGACGACGACAAGACGTACTACATCATAGAGAAAGAGCCTCTTATCAACGCCTACATCTCTGTGCCCAAGGAGAACAGCAGCTTGAACTGCGCCGCCTTCACCGCGGGCATCGTGGAGGCCATCCTCACACACAGCGGCTTCCCCGCAAAGGTCACCGCCCACTGGCACAAAGGCACAACGCTAATGATAAAGTTTAACGAGTCAGTTATAGCCAGGGACAAGGCTTTGGATGGCAGATAAGAAAGACTGCAGAGGGTGAATTGTTATGTAAATCTGTACAGGATGAGGATGAATCATCGAGGTCCAGGCTGGTGTTTGTATCACAAGTGTGGAGGACTGTGACTGAGTCTTCTTGTAGTAACTAATGAGACAGTAAGAATGGATGTCTGCGCTGTACTGAGCCACATGTAGAGTGGAAACTACGCACCTAAGTGGTTTTGTGGATTAGCTCTTTCCTGTTTTGAAAGTTTCTGTTTCTGAAGTGGTTTTATTTTGTAGCTGTTTTGTCACATATTTACAACCCGTAAAAATTCACAAAGCATAAATATATTGCATGATACTTTCATTACCAGTTAGTCTCTGGTCATCATAATTGTAATTAAATAGCTTTTGGGAATTGTGATAGCCCTTTTGAACAATTTTAAAATGTCTATAGACTAAAAAAAATAATCACTTAAAAATATTGAAAGGTTAAACGCAAACAACCCAGTGGCCACAGGAGGCCAACAAAGTACTGTAATATTAAAGAATTATCACAAGATTTGTTTTTAGCTACAAATTATTTTATTTTACAGAGACCAAAGTTTTTTCTTTCTCATTCCAGCTAAATCTCATCTTTTATTTCTTTACAATGGATTCATAATCTGGGGTTTAGCTAATGTAAACCGATCAGGCATAACGTTATGACCACCTGCCTAATATTGTGTTGCTCCCCCTTTTGCTGACCATACACAACAAACTGTGATGCACTGTGTATTCTGACACCTTTCTATCAGAACCAGCATTAACGTCTTCGGCAGTTTGAGCTACAGTAGCTCGTCTGTTGGATCGGACCACACGGGCCAGCCTCCGCTCCCCACGTGCATCAGTGAGCCTTGGCCACCCGTGACCCTGGCGCCGGTTCACCACTGTTCCTTCCTTGGACCACTTTTGATAGATACTGACCACTGCAGACCGGGAACACCCCACAAGAGCTGCAGTTTTGGAGATGCTCTGACCCAGTCGTCTAGCCATCACAATTTGGCCCTTGTCAAACTCGCTAAAAACCTTACGATTGC